>PVLD010012893.1:17531-44947 GCA_004027595.1 Dinomys branickii | reverse complement strand
GACAGCGTCAGTGCTGGAAAGGCTTCCCTGAGGAGAGTGCAAGCATGAGGGGAGAGGAGACAGGCTGAGGAGGAGGCCCGAGCAGCAGCATGACCACGTGGATTTGCCCCCTTTCTGGGCAAGGGCAGAGGAGGGAGAAGAGACTCGTGTTGGCTTAGTGGGGGAGCCACGAGGAGGAGAGGCAGAAGACTGGTGAAGGTTGATAAAGGAGAAGAAGCACTTGAGGACTTGGAAGACGCCTCTGGTTAGAATTCAGACAGGACATCCAGTGCCCAGCCCATCCTGAGTCCCAGGGCCGTCCTGGCTTATGTCACCCACTCACACCTACACCTGCTGGTACAGTCCATCACTTCTCGGCCAAGCTGCTCTGTCAGGAAGGACTTCCCAATGAGGGAAGCGCTTGTCACCTGGTGTCACAGCCCGTACCTGGCTGGAGAAGCTGGGTGCTTACCGCTGAGGGGCCGTCTCCCTCCCCCAACTTCTCTCACACGAGTGGCTTGCATTAGGGCTGTTCCTATGACAAGGGCAGACTCTTCTAGAGGACTCCCAGACCGCTCCCATCGCAGCGCCCATCTCAGAGTGGAAGCGGATGAGGCACTAGGCGCCAGTACAGACCGCACAGCTCCACCTCTCCCTCCCAGCCCTGTGCAGTGCAGGGCCTCTGGTGAAACGCGAGTCAGTGGGAGGGCCCGATTCACGCTGCGGGGACAGGCTGTGGCATGAAGGTCTGTGAGTTCCTTGTCCCTTGGCTGTGTACATCCACCCCCACATTCTTAAGTCTCCGGCTTCAGCCTGGCACCCTGTGAGCTGAGCCTCGCCCCTCAGAGCTGCAGGTAACTAAGGCTTAGGGGGCCAGTGAGAAAGGCTGGCTCCCAGTGCTGGGCCAGGTGGGATGGTTGGTGGGGGGCAACCCAGACCACTTGTTAGAAGCTGCTTGAGGACTTGGAAGACACCTCTGGTTAGAATTCAGACAGGACATCCAGTGCCTGGATGTGAAGTGGGAATCTACCTTGGTAGGTTTCCGTGGTCTTCTGGCCTGTGAAGCCAGTTGCTACTGGTAGACCTGAGACAGGTGCTCAGCAGCACAGGCTTCGGGACTCTTCCTTCTCACCCCCATTCAAGGGGAGGCAGGAGTAGCTAAGCAGACCTCAGGGTAGATACCAGGTGTTTTTAGGTGACCCTAGGTGTATAAACGAAGCCCAGTGACCACACTGCTATTTACAGTCTTGGTGTCAATTCAAGTTCTGGCTGGGGTGATCTGGCTGCAGTACTGTCTTGAGCAAGAGGTGGTCCTGGCTCCTTGTTGATACTGGCTACACAGGTTGGCTGTGGTGGCTCTGGTGGGGGGTGCTACTTGTGGCCTGGGGCCATATTCCTGGCCTCCAGGAACCAGGCTTCCCCTGGGTAGACTCTACCTGGAGTCTGATGGGCAGAGGCAGGACTGAGTTGGGTCTCTACTTCCACACCTCAGCACTCAGCACGGACGGTCTGTGCTGGGCCTGGCTTCTTTGTTTGCAAATATGTTAGAATTGTCCATGAATGTTCAGTGGACAAATTCTCCTAGATTTTTTTTTTTTTTTTTTGAGACAGGGTCTCACTATGTAGTTCAGGCTCGCCTTGAACTTTTCTGTGCAGCCCAGGCTGGCTTCAAACTTACGGCAGTCTTCCTGCCTCGGCCTCCTGAGTGCTGGGATTACAGGCATGTGTCACCATGCTGAATTTGCAAGTATTAAGTTAGAAATACTCAGTTCTGGGCCCATTTTTTACCTTGTTCAGCTTCTTAAATATAAGCATCTCACAACTCAGTCAACATCATAAAATGAGTTGCAAGCATGGGCCACCTCTGGAATGAGGTTTAGAGGTCACAGAGAGTCCTGGGGCTCCCCTGAGCCCTGCCACTGGCTCTATGACACAGGCGGGTCCTCACCCTGAGGCTGCATGCAGCTGCTTTGTCAGTAAAGCATTGCTAGGAAAATCTGAGCCAGACGGTGCTCTGCATGCCTCTGTGTGGAGCTCCCTGTGTCCTGCCAGCAGCTGTGCCTGTGGGAAGGATCTGCCCTGCCTCCCTAGAGCGGAGAGTATGCGGCTTGCCCCAGGTCACGTGACGTTGGTCTCAAAGCTCAGCCCTTTAACTTCCCCACTGAGTTGTCCATGTTTCTCCTGTCTTCCTTATATAGACAGAGGGCTGGAGCCCAGGCTTCTGGACTAGCAGCAGTGTGGTGTAGGTAGGGATGCCGGGGCTGTGCCCCTTCCCAGCATGCCCTCTGCTGTCACAGTAAGGCATCCCTGTAGCCCTCAGGGAAGACTTACGCTGCACTGCCCCAAACAAGATGCACCCTGCAGCGTTGTGGAGCTGTGGATACTGTGACCCTGTCATGGCTCCGTCTGTTCCATGGCAGTGCAGGCTCAGTGTCCTGCTTGGACAGACAATTTAGGAAGAAATGCCTGTGTTCCTGGGCATTACCCAGAACCTCAGCGTGGGGAGCTCCAGTCTGGGCCCAGGAAGCCCTGCATGTCTTCCTGTCTGTGGGCACAGTGCCTTGAGCCCCTTCTTAGGTTATTGATAGTCTGAACACATTTGGGGAATGGTAGCTGTGGAGTTGCTTCCTGGCCCCCTTTGCCTCTTGGCCCACATGGCTTCTACGGCCTCAGAAAGACTTGGCAGGTGGAGGGACAACAGACATAGTTAGACTTGCCCTACTATCCAGTTTTTCTTTTGTAATTCTCTCTGTCTCTGTCTCTGTCTCTGTCTCTGTCTCTCTCTGCCTCTCTCTCTCTGCCTCTCTCTCTCTCTCTCTCTCTCTATATATATATATATATATATATTATATATTTATTTATTTAGGGAGAGTCTCGCTATGTAGTTTAGGCTGGCCTTGAACTCATTGTATAGCCCAGGCTATGCAAACTCAGTAATCCTGCCTCAGCCCTCCTGAGTGCTGGGATTACAGGCATGCATCACCACCCCCCATAATAGTTGTCATTATAGAAGTGATACCTACACATGATTTTTTTCAAAAAATTCACCATTTTATAAACCATTTCTCTTCATCTTGTTAAAACAGCACCTCCTGTTATTATGACTTGCATTTTTGTGAGTGCCATCTTCACTGAATTTTTATGGGTTTCTTGAATTGCTCACATCTGTCATTAAATACCACCTGTCCCCTCATCTCCGTGGTCCTCCTAGTGGCTCCCTCTCCAGGCTCCTCCTTGCCTTCTCCTGCTGCAGATTACCAGTTGACCAGTGGAGAGCTCTCCTCCTTACCAGCCTTCAGTTCGCCAGGGGGGCTGTCACTAGGCAACGTCACTGCCTGGCAGCAGCCACAGCAGCCCCAGCAGCCACAACCTCCGCAGCCACAGCCGCCACAGGCACAGCCGCCACAGCCTCAGCAGCCTCCGCAGCCTCCGCAGCCATCTCAGCAGCAGCCCCACCTTGTCCCCGTGTCTCTCAGCAACCTCATGTGAGTCCTTGGGAGGCTTCTCATGGGCACTTGCAGGGAGGCACGGGAAGAGGACCCGGGAGGCTGTGTGGCACTAAGTGGCAGCCCCAGTTCCCTCATTCAGGCCCAGGAGACTCAGCATGGCCCCTGCTTGTCCAGCCCCAGGGTGCGGGTGTGGTGGACCGGGGCCTTGGAGGATGACCAAGACAGAACTAGAACTAATGCCACGTCTCTCTCTTGTCTCCCCATCTGTGTGTCTCCCTCTCATCCCTGTCCCCCACTGCCTATTTTCTCTTACTTTGTGGCTTCTCCTCACTTTTTCTGTCACCCGACCCTTCCTTTCTTGCCCCTTGTCCCCATCCCTGTTGCCGGTCTCCAGCCCAGGCAGCCCCTTGCCCCACGTGGGTGCTGCCCTCACCGTCACCACCCACCCCCACATCAGCATCAAGTCAGAACCGGTGTCCCCAAGCCGAGAGCGCAGCCCTGCACCTCCCCCTCCAACGGCAGTGTTTCCGGCTGCCCGCCCAGAGCCCGGTGATGGTCTCAGTAGCCCTGCAGGAGGATCCTATGAGACAGGAGACCGGGATGACAGCCGGGGGGACTTCGGGCCCACACTGGGCCTGCTGCGCCCAGCCCAGGAATCTGAGGCTGAGGGCTCGGCTGTGAAGAGGATGCGGCTGGACACCTGGGTACTGTAGCGCCTCCCCTGCCTGCCAATGTCTACTGCACCCAGGGCTGCCCCGTGTGCCCCGACCTGTTTCTCTCCTGAGAGGCCTGTGGTCAGCCAGTCCTCCCTTGGTCCATTTGTCACCTCACAAGAGGCCCATCTGCCCCAGCACTGGTCTGCTCAATGCCCCACAGCTGGCCCACCCCTAGCATCGGCCCATGGGAGAGGGGAGTGGGGTGCCCCAGCAGCTGGGTCCCCCTCACACCACTTCTCCATCTCCTCTCTTCACAGCCATTAAAGTGACGTTCCCACCCCCCTCCCAGCCTCCCTGATGAAGAGTTGACAATCTCACCGCCCACCCCCTGTCCTGGGCTCCTCCCGCTCGACCCCACTTCTTTCTTGTGCTCCGTGTCCTGTTGATGGTTACATTTGTGTATAATTATTATATTATTATTATTATTATTATTATATTTTTTTTAATTTGGATTCTCGCTTTAGAGAGAGGGATGCTTTCATCCCTTCTCACCCCCACCATTTTCACTGGTGGGAGGCTCTTTTTTGGGGGGGGACACTTTGCACGTTGTACACATATGCTGCAGGAAGGGTGGGGGCCTGGTCGGCCTTGGGGAAAGGACAGTTTGCCAAGCCCTGCACATGGAGCCCTCCCGCCCCCTCTCCCAGACAGAGGGAAAGAACCAAAAAACTACCAAGCAACAAAAACCCCTCCAGTAGACTGAAACCCCAAAGGTGGCTTGATGGGTGATTTATATTCAAGGGAGCGGGAGGAGGCAGAGAGTCTCCATTTCTGGGCTACTCACAACAGGCACCTGGGCTGGACAGCCACGCCCAGCCCCTGGGCGCCCTGCACACGTGTATGACACGCTCACTGGCTCTGTGTGTTGCACCCCCAAGGTGTGTGGGTGCTGGCCGAGCTTCTGGGCGGGGAAGGCTGCCTGGGAGTCTGAGGCTGGGGGCAGAGCTTTGAGGGTGATCTCTCTGGAAGCACACATGGAGAGAAAGATGGTGAGGCACAAGGAGAACAGAAGGGCTGGGTGAGGGTGAGCCAGGCCCCTCGTCCCCAGCCTTTCCTCCAGGACACACAGTGCAATAGTGCCCCAACCTCCGCGGACCAGCCCTGTCAAGCTGGCCCTGCTGGGAGGTGTCAGGGAGGTGCTCTGGGGCTGGGCACAAAGAGCAGGTGTGGGAGGGGTCCCCTGCCTTGCATGCACGCTGCCCCGCCCTGGGGAGTGGGCTGGGGTGGTGGGGCGCAGGTGTCCGGCTGCCCATGGCCTTGCCTCCCCCTGGTGCCTGCTCCCAGCCCTCCTCCCTGCTCTGGCAGCCTCACTGCCTGCTACCTCCTGTCCCACCGCCTCCAGGCCACATCCCACCGCCCCTCTTGGCTACTGTAATTGTAAATAGTGACCTTTGGAAAACATTAGCGGTGTAACAGTCCAGGAAACTGTTTTTTTTGTTGTTGTTGTTGTTGTTGTTGTATTGATATGAAATGAGATTCTATTTTTGTCAAAGTATATTGTAATAATAATGACTCAAATGGCCCGTACTGTACAGATGAGATTCTTCTGCTGTTATTCTTCCTCCCCTCCCCTCTCCTCCCTTCCCCATCACTCCCTTCCCTTCTGCTGCCCCCACCATGGGGGGCCCAGTGCCCCAGGAGACAGTCAGAGAATGGGTCCTGTGACCTGGGCTGGATCCAAGACCAACCTGGAGGGGGCAGAACCCGTTGTGCTCCCCACCCCCACCCCACCCTGGCTGGGAGGGTGAGAAGGGCAGTCTGGCAGGAATCTGGCCGGTCCTCCACACAAGCCCAGCTGCTTGGCACAGGTGCCCTGTGCACCTTTTGTGGGAGATTAGAGTTAGACCAGGCCCATGTTGCGGCAGGGATCTGTGCCCACTGCTGACCCACCCTCACAGTATTCTGGCACTTGACACTGGGAAGGAACCAGAGCCAGAGAGGTGTGTGTGTGATCACACACGTGTTCAAGGGGGCCTCTGGCATTTCTGTGTCCCAGTGTACCTTTGCATTTGAGTGTGAGTGTGTGTGCACGCAGTGTACCTTTGTGTCTCTCTGAGCCCGGCAGGGTGGATTCGTGAATCTTTGTGGGACTGGAGCTCTGAGCACATCTCTGTGTGTGTGTGGCCAGGTGTGTTTCCAAAGAGACAAGTGGCTCTTCAGCTCCACTACCCTGGCTTCCAGCTTTGTGTCCCTCTGTCTCTTCTCTGTTCCTGCCCTTGGCTCTGGCTTCCATCCTGCAGTCAGAGGGAGTTGGCAGTTGGCCCTCTCTGCTCTTCCCGGCACCCTACACTGCCAGGGCTGCTTTCCTGTGGGACCATGGCCTCTGCACACACTTGTCTGCTGAACCCCCACACCTGACAACACAGTGTCCTTTCCCGGAGCACCCCCTCCCGCTTTCAGAGCAAAATTCAAATTCCTCTTCCTCCCAAGGCTTTTTATTGCGCTGAGAAGTGGTCTTTCCTTACCGCCTCAGACTCAGTGGGCTGCCAGCAGGGATGCAAAATGTCCAGCCTTCCTGCAGGTTCCTAGGGCCATTTCAGGAATTGATGGGACTTGATCAGGTGTTACAGGCAGGCAGGACAGGCCTGGCACACAGTTGGCATTCGGCCATGCTGAGTGGCTGAGTGATAGGTGTTTGCTAAGTATTGCGTGACTGGCCTTCTCTTCTCAGGCTATCCCTCCCGTCCCCAGTCTGCCCACCTTCTAGTGGAACTTGGTCGCCATGACCCCGGAGTGGGGGTAAGCCCCTGCAGTTCACGGTGCAATATTTGCCAGTTTTGCCCTCTGCTCGGAAGGGCCGGCCTGGCTTCTGATTACCCTATGTGGGTGTGTGTGTGTGTCCTTTCTTCTCTATGCCTGGCAGCAGGGAATAGGCTGTGAATGAATATGGGACACTTCTGCAGTTCAGTACCCCAAGGTTTCTCTTGGGAACGGGCTCCTGGCTAGCCCAGACCTCAAGTGGGGACTTCTTTTTTCTTCCTCTCACAAGCCAAATTTGTTTCCACCCACTCCCTTGGAAGGACTGGGCAGTTGCCAAAGTAACCACTGGAGTCATCCAAGCCCCTCCCCTCCCCAGGTTCCCACAGCTTTCAGGGACAGTGGGCTAAAGGGCCGCCTGCCTCAGTGGAACACACACTTCCCTCCCCGCAGCGCAGCAAGGAGCAGACTGACCCAGCCCTGCCCAGCCCTCCCCTTCGGACAGGAAGGAAGTAATGCACCTTCTTTTGCTGATTATTTATTTGTTTGGAGACAGAAATGATGTAAAAGTGTATCTAGAAATATCTATATCTCTATATATTTTTAACTAACTCTTTGGAATCCCAGGAGATGGGGGAGTTAGGCGTTCATGGAGGGGAGACCCGGAGCCTGGGAATTCCTTGATCTCCCCTCTGGCCTTGCCCCACCCCTAAACTGTTGGTAGAAGTACTGGGATTTGTATGGGGGCAGGAGGCTGGGATGGCCTGTGGAGAATCTGGATTCTCTGCTGTTCCCATCCAAGTCCCAGAGGAAGGGTAGGAGGGAGGGAGGGGTGGGACGAGGGAGGGAGGGGTGGGCAGGCTGAGGAGGTGACCCACCCCCAAGCCCGACAATCACCCACACTCCTGGGGCGCCTGGGTCCTGGGTAGGGCGAGTCCAAGTGTGAGGCTGTTGATTCGTTTTAAATATTTCCTTTCGTGCTGTATGGTGATGCTTTCTTAGTACTCTACACGATAAGAAAAGACAAAGTCCTCGAGATTCTTACGAGTTTTGTTTGAAAACTCTTTCACTATATTTGTTGTAAAGAGGTTTACTATTAAAAGAAAAGAACACACGTTTCTGATACTTTGGTGTGGGCTTTGGTTTCTTTGGTGCGGCGAGGAGGGTAAGGACGGGCTGGGACGGGCTGGAATGGCCTGCCCAGATGCAGGCCAGTGCTTTCGTCTTGGCAGGGAAGGGTGGCGCTGGTTGGTGATAGGACTTGTGTGTCCAGTAGTCTTGGTGGGAGTCTCTTCCAAGTGCTCTGCCAGAAGAAGGCAGCCCTAGACTGAGAAGTTTTCCAGTTAGAAGCCCCAGGAGGGCCTGGCATGGTACTATACACCTGTAACCCCAGCATTCTGTGAGGCTGAGGGAGGAGGATCTCAAGTTCAAGCCCACCCTTGGGAACTTTCAAGATTCAGCAAGACCCTGTCTCAAAGTAAAAAAAACTATATGTTAATTAAGGATAGGGGCTCTAACTACTAGCAGGGTTTGGCCACTCCTCTGGACTGACCATGTCAGGCTGCAAAGGCGAAGCAGCCTTTTCCCACAGCCAAGGCTGGCCTGTAAGTGCCTGAAGTCCACTCTGTAGGTGAAAGGCTGTGGCTGCTGTACACCCCAGCCTGCTGCAAGAGCACAGGAGGGCCGGGGAAGTCACAGAGTGTCCTTAAGCCTCAGGTATCCTCATCTGCAAAGTGCCACCATTTGTGCTGACTCTGCCTCTCTCACAAGGTTGGCTGACTTCACCTCTCCTCAGCAGAGGGGGAGGAGAGGGTTAGAAGACACTCTCCGGACCAGGCTCCCCGTAGCAGCTTTGGAGATGGCCTCCACCTGTCCCTCCCTAGCATTCTGGTTATCTTGTCCCCACCCACTGTGAGTCATGGTTGCTGTGTGGGACCAATGAAGAAGGTGGAAATGATGGCGAGGATAAGTAGCTTCCACCCATCTCCCTGCGTTTCATCACTTGCCCTGGGGGACCCCAGATGCCATGTTGTGAACAGCCCTGTGGAGAGGCCCACGCAGCAAGGGACTGAGGCCTCCTGCCAGCTGCCATTTGAGTGAAGTCATCTTGTCCTCTGTCCTTAGAGTTCCCAAGGTTTCCTTGACATTGCCACAGTTTAGAACCCATTGCAGGTTGTGTCTGCGAAACAACCTACCCTATCCTGACTGATGATCCTTCCCACTTGCAGACAGCCTGATGCGCCCTTCACCAGCACATGGCATCACCCTTGGGGTACACAAAGCTCCAAAACTAGGTGGGTGTGATGCCTGTGATCCCAGCACTCTGGGAAGCTGAGGCAGGATTGGAAATTTGAACCCAGCTGGTCAGTTTATGAAAACCCTGTCTCCAATAAGCAAGGGGGTGGAATAGGGTAGGGATGCAGTTTACCGTGAAGGTTCAATCCCCAGGGCCCCAGAGAAAACTCTGGATTTGACATGGTCCCAAATTGAGTTCAGCACCTAATTCTGCTGCTGATGGTGTGTGGCCTTGGCTGGTCACCATGTCCGTGGGTGTCTGCTTCTGTACAACAGGGCTAAGAGCTGCTTGTTTCCTCAGACCCCTGCCTGCCCTTTGCAATCCGTTCTCCCATCTTTGCCCCAGCTCTGATCATTGAACACCTGGTGGTCCTTCACTTCTCACATTATGAGGCACAGGTCTTTGGCCTGGCTCTCACAGCCTTCAGAGAGCCAGCACAAACCCTCCTCCGGGTCTGGCCCGCGCCACCCTCAGCACTCCTTTGGACACTGGGCCACTCCATGCCTTGACAATCCCTTGTCTGCTCATGCCTTCTATCTGAAATGCCATGAACACTTACTTCCTTGTGTTTATTTGTTTTTGCAGTGCTGGGGAATGAACCCAGGGCCTCACGCCTGCTACACGCATACTGTACCACTAAGCTACATCCACAGCTTTTTAAAAAATTTTTTTATCTTGGCCGGGTATGGTGGCGCATGCCTGTAATCCCAGCACTCGGGAGGCTGAGGCAAGAGGATCGTTGTGAGTTCGAGACCAATCTGGGCTACAAAGTGAGTTCAAGGCCTGTCTAAACTGCATAGCGAGACCCTGTCTCAAAAAAGACTAAATAAATAAATAAATAAATAAATAAATAAATAAATAAAATTTTGAGACAGGATCTCGCTGAATTACTCAGGCTGCTCTTGAATTTGTGATCCTCTTGCCTCAGCCTCCAGAGTAACTGAGATTATAGGTTTCCCCCACCATACCCAGTGCAACAAGCATTTATTAAGTGGCAGCTCTGCATGACACATTATGTTAGGCATTAGGCTACAGAAAGGGGACAGGAAACAGTGAAACAAGTGGGCTTCGGAGATGAGGAGATGAGAGATGAGGCACACCCAGTCCAAACTAGTGAGCTGGATTTTGAGACATGTAGGAAGTCCCTGGGCAACTGAGGATAGAGAAGGCATCTCTCACACAGGAACAGTGTGTCAAGGGGGCCCTTAGGTAACCATGTGCTATAAGGAAGGCACAGCACCACACGTAGAGCTGAAGACAGAGGCAAAGGCCCTGTGTGGAGGACCTTGATCGCCAAGGCTGGGATTTTATTCTGCAAAAGATGTTTGGCACCAGAAGATTTTAAGTAGAGAGGCTGGGGCGTGGCTCAGCTGTGGAACACTGCCTCAGAGGTGAGAGACTCCGGTTTGGATTTTGTTTTGTTCTTTTGTTTTTGAGACAGGGTCTTGCTATGTAACCCAGGCTGCCCTTGAACTCATAGCAACCCTCCTGCCTCAGCCAACTGAGTGCTGGGATTACAGGTGAGCACCACACATCTGGCTCTGAGTTGGACCCCCAGCACCCTAGACACAAAGACTTCGTGAGGAGGGATTTGGTTAGACTGCAGTTCTGAAAGCTGCTGCCAGTAAGGGTTCTTTCCGATTAATGCTGAAAATCAGCTGGACGAGTGCAGCTTTGGGAGCAAGCAGGCAAGTCAGGGTCTTCCACAAAGAGAAGTAACAAGGAATAAGAGTAAGGGAGGCAAGACAGAGATGTGGAGAGCAGAGGATGAGTTTAGTAGATTTGAAGAAGTAGCTACTACTGTTTTTGGGTTTTCTTTCTTTTTTTTTTTTTTTTTTTGTCTTTTTGAGACAAGGTCTCGTTGTTGTGCAGTTCAGGCTGGCCTTGAGCTCACTTTGAAGCCCAGGCTGGCCTCGAACTCGCAACGATCCTGCTGCCTCAGTGCTGGCGTGCATCACCATGCCCGGCCCTCTGCTGTTTGTCAGACATAAAAACAGATGAATTAACTCAGAAGAGGTTCTGATCACCAAGAAGCTCTGCCACCCCTACTTTTTTTTAGTTTTTTTGTTTTGTTTTTTTATTTTTTTGAGAGTTTCACTATATTTAGGCCGGCCTCAAACTCACAACAATCCTGCCTCAGCCTCCTGAGTGCTGGATTACAGGCGTGCACTGCCACCCCTGGTTTTCAGCCACCTCTATTTCTATCTTTAAACTCCTTCCTATCATTTGAAGTTTCATTCCTATAATTTTCTCTCTGTTAAACTTTGTTTCCCTCCACAGTCCTGTCCAACTGGGAGATTTCCTCCAATGAAAGGAATCTGCCCCCTTTTATAGTATCTACTGTATTTTATTCTACCTGGAAAAGTTATGTAATGATTTCTGAGGCTGGGGGTATAGCTCAGTGGCACAAGCACCTGTCTGGCAAGCACAAGGTCCTGAGTTTGATCCCTGGTACTGCAAAAACACACACATACACACACACAAAATGATTTGTTTTCCCTCTACAACTGAAGGCTGTGTGTGTTTGGGAGGGGCTGGTAATACTAGGGATTGAATCCAAGGCCTTCAAACTGACCCAAACTCCCCCCTTTATTTTGAGAAAGGTCTCCCTAAATTACTAAATTGACTAGGGTGCACTTTCGGTCCTCCTGCCTCAGCCTCCCAGAATGCTGGGGTTACAGACATGCGCCACCACACCCAGCCTGAAGGTTTCTTACAAAAGGCAGTGCCTCATCCATTTGTGTCTGGCTCAGAGCCTGGCACACACTGTGTTCAGGGAGGCTAGAATGAGATAATGCATGTGAAAGTGCACTTTGTAAACCATGAACCACCACAAATCCTAGGAATCTGTTTAAAACTTATTCAAAGGCGTGGCAATTTTTTGCAGCTTCTCTACTTTTTGGCTGCAGAAAGGACCAACGGGAAGGAATGCCAGTTAGGATGGGGTGAAGGGCCCTTTTCCCAGGCTGAGCTATTAACCCACAAAAGAGTTAGCAGCCCCGGGGCTCCTACCCCAAAGAGGTGGCTCTGGAGGAAACAAGGGGTGGTATCCGATTGTGCCGGCCAGGGTGGCCAGGGCGGCCAGGCCAGTTCTCCTTAGCTTGTGCTCTTCTGACTCACACTTTGGTCCCAGGGGCTGAGTAACTTTCCAGCTTTGTGATTGTGGAAACTTGTTTCAGGAACAGCGGACGCGGAAGGGACAAGAGGCGACCCCACCCCAGGCTCTAGAGTGGCTCTTACTGAAGCCAAGATCCCTGCTCCTGTGTGCAGTCTTAAATCACTGCGTGTCCCTGGGCGGCCTAGGGCACGTTCAGCCCCCTGCCCTGTCACAGCTGGCTAACCAAAGTCCTTTCCTAAAAGTAAGAGGTGGTTGTCGTTGCTCATACAGCCTCCAGCAGCTTCTTTCCACCCAGACCCTTTGATGGCCGGTCCCGATCAACGGGGGGCTCAGGATTTCGCACCTCCTGCAGGGCTGATCCTTGAGGACCCCTTTGCTTTTTGCCTACACCCAGGTGTTTGCGCTCGGGCCGGGCGGAACCGTGCCTTCACAGGTGGCCGCCCACAGCCCCTCCTGTTTACTGCGCTTTGGCCGCCACGTGCCCAGTAAAAGCCGCGACACAGACGCGGGTCACGCGCCCGCTGGGCCCCGCCTCTGGCCCCTCCCGCCTTAGAGGGCGGGCCCGAGGAGCGGTTCCGGGTTCGGAGAACAACTCCATCTAAGGCGAAAGGGCGGTAGGAAGGGGGGCAGCCCGGGGCGGGCAGCCCAACGCATGCCAGTCCTCCGGCTGTGTGCCTGGCACAGAGGAGGCGCTCAGTAAGTGTTGGGCTGGACAGCGCCGGTCGACCTTACCCCGGGCCCTCACTCTTTCCCCTACCCACAACAGGGCAGAAGCGGCGATGGTTGGGCAGCGGGGCTAGCCGACACCCCAAGCTTGGGGCCTGCGGTCCAAGGCACAGTTCCACACTCGCCCAGGGGTGCGGACAAAGACTCCAAGCAGCTCCCAGCGTCCCTCTACTCGCCATTGGGGGGAAGTGACTCCTCAAGGTCACTTCATTGGTTCGTCATGTGATAGATAGGGCCACCAGCCAACTGCAGTCCAGGTAGGACGCATGCGTACACAAGACAGCGCTTGTGTGGGAAATGCTAGTCCAAGTAACCAGTTTACTGCAAGTTTCTGGGGCGGCACATGTGTGAATACCCTGTTCTTCCGCGGCCGGCTAGAGCTGGGCAAATTCGAGCCCTTTGTCCCGGTGGTGGTGTCCCTGGACCCCTAGTCCCCGTCACCGCCACATCTGGGCCTGGCTGCCGCAGAGATGGCGTAAGAAGCCGAGAATCTTGGCCGCGGGGGCGACACTACTGTCCCTAGATACCGCCAGCAAGCTTCGTCTTTGCAGCGGCCAAGCAGTAGCGTGGACCCTAATTCGGAAGCACGCGTGATAGCCGTTCTCTGGGAGTTTCTCACCCTCCACGTGGCATCTGACACAGAGGGAGGATGAGGCGCAGGAAGGTGGTGTTCGAGGACACCTACAGGCCACATCTCCATGCAGTTATGTCTTGGGGTGGTGACACAGACCCTAAGGGAAGGCACAAGCACAGATTAGCCAGAAATTATGTGACTCATATACTCAAAAGCATTCCAGAGGGGGAGCAATCACTGTCCCTATGATCTGAGAAGGCTGCAGGCGGGGTGGCACAGGTCTGTATTCCCCGCACTCTGGACAACTTAACAATTTAGGGAGACCCTGTCTCAGAAAGGTAGGCAGCTGGGATGTAGCTCAGTGCGAAGGCCAAGGGATCAATCCCCACTACCACAAAAAAACACAAGCAAAAATCCCCACATAATTGGAATGTGTAAGCCTTAACATATTTAATGAAAAAAGAAATTGTAAAACACTTCAAGCTTTTGAAACCAGTTACTTATCTTTGAGACAGGATATTGCTTTGTACTACAGGCTGGCCTTGAACACACTATGTGGCCTAGCCTGGCCTCGAACTTGCAGCACTCCTCTTGCCTCAGCCTCCCAAATGCTGGAATTACAGGCTTGAGACACCACATCTGTCTGAAACCATTTTTATACAGTTGAAAACTACTAAAATAGGAGGTGGGCATGGTAGTATATGCCTGTAATCCTAACACTCAGGAGGCTGAGGCAGGAGGATTGCAGTGAGTTCAAGGCCAACCTGGGCTACATAGTGAGACCTTGTCTCAAAATAAATAAATAGAAAAACAAAAAGAAAAAAGTTTTAAAGATCAAAAGAATGACAGAGTTACTTGGAGAGAGCCTGGGGTGGGCTAGGCAAGCACACATAGGGAACTGTAGTAGAGATAAGTAGCGGAAGTGCCTTCTGTACTTGACCCAGTGCCTGTCCCAGCCCTTCCTGGCCCCTCACTCCAGCCTTCAGATTCCCCAGTCCACAGCACCTCCCCTGACTGCAGTCTGAGAACACATCCTCTCTCTAGACCCTAAAACACTACTTCGTTATCCTATGCTCCCTTCCAGGCCACCATCTTGATTTTTTTTTAAATCGTCTTTTTGAGACAGGGTCTCGCTATGCAGTTCAGGCTGGCCTTGAGCTCACTTTGTAGCCCAGACTAGTCTCCAATTCCCAATGATCCTCCTGCCTCAGCCTCCCAAGTGCTGGGATTACAGGTGTGTGCCGCCACACCCAGCCAGGCCACCATCTTGAAAGTGCTTTTTCTTTTTCTTTTTGTCTTTTTGAGACAAGGTCTTGCTATGCAATTCAGTGGCCTTGAGCTTACTTTGTAGCCCAGGCTGATTTGGAACTCACAGTGATCCTCCTGCCTTAGTCTTCCGAGTGCTGGGATTACAGGCGTGCACCACCACGCCACCCCCGACTGAAAGTGCTTTGTTTTTTTTTCCCCTTCTTCAGATGAGCTGACAGAGTCAGCTGTGCTTGCTCTTTCCCTCTCTGCTTTGCTCACCGTGGCCTGCCTCAGCCTCTACCACTCCTCAGAAGCCTTTCTCAGCAGGGCAAAGAGTTCTGTTGTATCCATTCACACTGCCCCAACCGCATTAAGTCCCTCTCACTAAGAAGTCACATATTATGCTTTTTAAAAATGTTAGCAACTCCCCCAAAAATAAAAATAATAAATTTCAGCACCTGACTAAAAAGTGCTTAGTGTTTATTGAATCAAAGAGATGGGATGTCCACATCATTAAACTTGCTGAAAAACCAAAGACTGCTGGCCAGGTGAAACCTGTGTGTGGCGAGATAGTGGTTGTTGGGGCCTCTAAGAGGGCGCTGTCAGTGTAGGGAGCCGGGAGGCAGTGCTGTGGTGTGGAAGGGAAGGGCCTTGGAGCTCTGAGAGAGCACGTAGATCACACGCTGGAGTTGGCCCTGTAGGAGACCTGGGTGAGGGCTGTCCCTGCCCTGTCTTGTCTTCACGGTGGTGTTACCCACCACCTGCGAGGTGGAGACGCCCCCATCCACATCTGTAGCTAGACCATCCTGAGCTTCACGCTTGGTCCAGCCACCTGTGACACACACCCATGGTATTTTGCAGGCCAAGTGCGACAGGAAGGTACCATATTTATCCCTGAGAACGTAAATTTCCCTTCTCTTCCTTATCCAAGCTGCTGGTCACACCACTGTCCCCACTGCTCCAACTGAGGGCCGGTTGGCCCCCACCTCCGTGTTGGTATGTCTGTGCATGGAGAGAGGTCACCTGGAGAATAGGAATATACTTCTATTTTAGGAATTATGCTTCCCTTTTCATTTACTAATGTCCCAATCATTTTATCATGTCAATAAAAACTTTCTCCCAGCCCTCAGGAGGCTGAGGCAGGGGGATCAAAGTGAGTTTGAGGTCAGCTTGGGCTACATAGTGAATTTAAAACCAGCCTGAACTACATAGTGAGACCCTGTCTCAAAACAACAACAACAAAAAGGCTTTTGCTACATTTTAGTGGCTGCATAGCCATCTTCGATTCACCTACTGTATTCTACTCCCTTAATGAAACTTTGATTTGTTTCCCTGCTTCTACTATTAGTATAGTACTGAGCATATCTGTACATATCTTACGTCTGCTTAGATTGAATACTTAGACCTGAACATGGAGGATTGGGGAGCAGCACACACGCTTGAAAAGACTGTAATGTACATGGCCAAGTTGACCTTCCAGAAAAAGCTGGAAGTGCTGTAATCCCAGCACTCGGGGTGGGGTGGGGGAGCTGAGGCAGGAGGATCACCGCAAGTTTGGGATCAGCCTGGGCTTTTGTTAAACTGAATATTGTTTTTTAAACTTTTGCCAATTTACTAGATTAAGTCTGACTCTCGAACTCTCAGCTGTTGTCTGTCCCCTGGACCCTCCATCATTCCCTGCAGAATAACCCCGTGACTGCCCTGGGACACACAGCTTACCTGAAAGGCAGAGACAGAAGTAGCCCAGTTTCTTCTAGGGCTCTTCTCTACTTGCTTTATGCGTTGGACCACTTTGCTGTGGCTGCTTGCTGTGGGTTCCGAGCAGTCCTGTGTGGGGCTCCCGGATCGTCCGACTTCAGTACCTTCTATTCCCCCGCTGTTCCTAAACTCCTGTCTCAGGGTCTGTTCCAGCCGGCGCGCAGGAAGCAGTTCTGCTCTTCCCCTTCTGCCCTAGAAGTTTCGCCTCTTGTCAGCACTTCTATTAATACTCATTTCCTGCCAGGCATGGTGGCGCACACCTATAAGCCCAGCACTTGGAAGGCTGAGGCAGGAGGATTGTTGTAGTTCCAGAGCAGCCAGCTTGGGCTACAAAGGGAGCTTGAGGTCAGTCTGAACTGCATAGCAAGACCCTGTCTCAAAAAGACCAAAAAAGCAAAAACAAACAAACAAAAAACCGCACCTCATTTCCTCCCCTGCCAACAAATGTACGCACATCTTTCCTAAACCAAGCATGCTGGTGAATGGCTGTAATCCCAGCACTCTGGGAGGCTGAGACAGGAGAATCCCAAGTTCAAGTACAGCCTGGCAACTTAATGACTTAGTGAGACCCTGTCTCAAAGTAAAAAATTTTATAAAGGACTGGGGATGTAGCTCAATGTGAAAGCCTCAGATTCAATCCCCAATACTACAATAAGTAAATACATAAATAAATATATATTTTTTGAGACATGGTCTCACTATGTAGCCCAGGCTAACCTCGAACTCATGGAGATCTTTCTGCCTCAGCCTTCTGAGTGCTAAGATTACAGGTATATAGCACCACATCTGGCTAAATAAACACTTTTAAAATTAAACCTCTCCTATACAAGAAAAAAGATTGCCTAGCATGTGTGAGACCCTGGATTTGATTCCTACCACTAAGAAGGAATGAATTTCATTTTTCCTTTTACCCTTTCAAACTACTGTGTTCTTTCTCCTTCCTTAATTGTCAGATTCTTCCAAAGAGTAAAGAAGAGTCTTTTTAAAAAGTGTCTAGACGTGCATGGTGGCGCACGCCTGTAATCCCAGCACTTGGGAGGCTGGGGCAGGAAGATCGTTGTGAGTTCGAGACCAGCCTGGGCTACAAAGTGAGCTCAAGTCCAGCCTGAACTGTATAGCAAGACCCTGTCTCAAAAATACAAAAATAAATAGTTAAGTGTCTAAACATGGACGTAGTGGTACACACCTTTAACCCTAGTGCATGGGAGACTGAGGCAGGAGATTGCACATTCCAGGCTGGCCTGGGCTGCATGAGATTCTGGTTTTTTTTTAAGTGTCTGTTGCTCTGGTTTGCTTCTCCAGCCCTTTGCATTGTGAGTCTAGTCGTGCTTTCTGCTGGAACGCCTGCCTCTCCTGGCTGCTGATTCTGCCCTTCTCTCCAGGAGCCCCTGTGGCCTACGTGTCACCTCTGCATGCCCACACTCATCTCTCTGATTTCTCATCTACTTTTTTTTGGTACCAGGATTCAAACTGAGGACCTCACATGTACTGGGCCGCGCTATGCCACCAACCTACCTCCCTGTGGCTTTCTCATCTACTGTGGCTTCAACGATCTTCTTTACACTGAGGATCCACAGCCCCCTCTCCCAGTTGCAGACCTAATTTTTTTGTTTGTTTGCTTTTGATTTTTGAGACAGGGTCTTGCTCTATAGTTCAGGCTGCTCCTGAACTAACCCAATATACTAACCTAATATAGCCCAGGCTGGCCTCGAACTTGTGCGAATCCTTCCTGCCTCAGCCTCCCAAGTGCTAGGATTACAGGCGTATGCCACCAGCCCGGCTGAGACCTAATTATTTAGATACCTGTTGGACAGCATGACCTGGAGATGAGTTCTCAAATTCCACAAATCCTAAAGTGAATCTGTTAACCAGCTACACACACATGCGTGCATCCACACACACACACACACACACACACACACTCGCACACATGCACACAGAGGCGAAGACCTGCTCCTCCCACTGTCTCCCAGCTCAGTCAGTGTCAACTCCACACTTCTCATCATCATGCTCAAAATTGTCACATCTGCGCTGTGCCTTATAAATACAATAATGAGTCAATTTAAGAGTGAACAATGTAAAACACCATAAGTGTATGGTACTGTCTCTCCTGAATCAGGTCCTGCTATGTGCTGGGTACTTTGCACACAAAATCAGATTTCATCTTCCCACAATAATCATGCAAGGCTGGTTTACTGTTCCCATTTTTATAGACAAGGAAGCTGCTAGAGAACTGTAGCGCCCAGTAAGTCTCGTAGTGTTTTGGGTGGTGTTTTCCCGCCTGGTTAGTCCCTTGCTTCTTCTGGGAACCATCTCCAGCCAGTTTCCTGTTGCCTGTATTCTGCAGGCTCACTATGGTTGCCCTTGCTCTCTGCCTACCACTTACTCCTTAGGTCAGCAGCAGTCCTTGTACCTGGAATTAACAAACTTTGACTAGCACTGGCAGATGTCATTACGAGCATAGTTTTTGATTTTGACATGGAGCCTCACTATGTAGGCCAGGCTGCCTCAAACTCATAGCAGTCCTCCTGTGCCAGCCTCCTAAGTGCTGGGATTATAGGTGTGCACCACCTCCTGCTATGAATGCATAGTTCTATTTTTTTTAAACAATAGCCAGTGATAATACACTTTTTATTTTTATTTATTTATTTATTTATTTGGCGGTACTGGGGATCAAACTCAGGACCTTGCACTTGCTAGGCAAGTTGAATGCATAGTTCTAAATATCAGTCCTAAAGCGGGGGTGCTGGTGCACACCCGTAATCCCAGCACTCTGAAGGCTGGGGCAGAAGGATCAATGCAAGTTTGAAGCCAGCCTGGGCTACGTAATGAATTCAAGGCCAGCCTGAACTGCATAGTGAAACTCTGTCTCAATAAGACATACAAAAATTATACATATATATCCTTCTAGCCTAGGGCTGGGATGTGGCTCAGTGGTAGAATGCTTGCCCAGCATGCACCAAGTCCTGGGCTGGATTCCTAGCACTGTATGTGTGTGTGTATGTGTAGGCTATTACATCCTACCAGTTTTGTGAACCATCGCTGGGGATCAAACCCAGGACATCATGCCTACTAGGCAAGCGCTCTACCACTGAGCCACCTCCCCAGTCCCTTTTTAAGTTTTTATTTTTTACAGTTGTGAGGGCCAGACCTAAGGCCTTGCACATGCCTGGCAAATGTTCTCCCACTGAGCCACCTGCCTTTAGTTTTTACTTTATTTTGATTTTTTCATTTTGAGACAGAGTCTCACTATGCAGTTCAGGCTGGCCTTGAGCTCACTTTGTAGCCTAGGCTGGTCTCGAACTCACAAAAATCCTCCCACCTTAGCCTCCAGAGTGCTGGGATTACAGGCCTGTGCCACCATGCTCGGCTTTTACTTTTATTTTGACACAGGATCTCACTAAATTGATCATCCTGGCTTCCAATTTGCAATCTTCCTGCCTCAGCCTTCCAAGTCGTTGGGATTATAGGCCTGCACCAAGCCTGGCTATTGCTTCCCTCTTTGATTCCTTTTTTTTTGTCTTTTTGAGACAGTGTCTCACTACAGAGTTCAGGCTGGCTTTGAGCTCACTTTGCTTTGTAGCCCAGGCTGGTCTCGAACTTGCAGCGATCCTCCTGCCTCAGCCTCCTGAGTGCTGAGATTACAGGCGTGCGCCACCATGATTGGCTTGACTCCTTTTCATCCCCACCTAACTCCCTAGCTCAGACATCTGTTAAACTCCTACCCACACTTAAAGTCCGGTTCAGACACCATGCGGGCCGCCTTTCCATAGAACCCTTTGAGCCTCCGAGGCAGCATCCCCCCACCTTTTTGGCACCTGGGGCTGTTTTTGTGGAAGACAATTTTCCCAGGGACATGGGGGTGGGGAAGATTTCAGGATGGTTCAAAGGAGCCCTGGCCTAGGTCCCTGCTTGTGCATTTCACAGTGGGGCTGGAGCTCTCTAAGAATCTAATCACTTCAGGTCTGACAGGAGGCAGAGTCAGGCAGCAGGAATGGGGTGCAGGGACTGTCAACATAGCTTCCCTTCTGAACAGAAACCCTTAGCTAGTAGAACGCAATTGCTGTCAACTTATTACTGTACTGTGGCCTGGCTCTCAGGTGTGGACGCCTCTTAGTATGCCAAATGTCTGTAACCGTTCTAGCAGTGCCCTGTTAGGTTAATAAAGCTGCTATTCTGTAAATCTGCTCACCCCTTGCTGTTCAGTCCACGTCCCAACAGCCCAGTGACCGTGGTCTGGGGTTTGGGGGCTCCTGCTGTAAACAGTCATTTAATTCTACCCACCCCCCCACACTCTTAATATTTTTGCCTTTGTAATATTTTTCCTCATGTCTGAGGTTTTTTTTTTTTTTTTTGAGATAAGCTCTTGCCATGTAGCCCGGCTGGACTTGAATTCATGGCAATTCTCCTGTCTCAGCCTGCAGAGTGCTGGGATTCCAGTGGATTCTAACATAGGTAGAAACAGAGTCCCGATGTGAGGTCTCAGCTTTGCAGAGCAAGGAGATCACAAGCAAGCACCGCCGCCCTGGGCTCCTGCCACCTTCTCAAGCTCTGCCCACTCTGCACTCATTGTGTGACTCAGGACTGGGTTTTTTTGTTTTTGTTTTTGTTTGTTTGTCTTTTTGAGACAGGGTCTCTCTATGCAGTTCAGGCTGGCCTTGAGCTCACTTTGTAGCTCAGGCTGGTCTTGAACTCGCAAGGATCCTCCTGCCTCAGCCTCCCGAGTGCTGGGATTACAGGCGTGCGCACCACACCCAGCATGGGACTGGTTGCTTGGCCTCTCTGAGTCTCTTCCTGTGTGCTCTGCAGAGCCGCATAGTTAAAATAGGCAAGGAAAGAGCCTGAAAGACGCGGGGCAAAGATTAAGACTTAATGATTATTAGGTGTTATCACTATTATAAGCAGAAATAAAATACATGAGCGCTGGGTTTTCTGCATTTATGCTCAGGGTGAACTGGTCTTACTTTCTGGAATCCGTGCAGTTTGAGAGACCCTGCTTCCAGTCTCCGCCTCCGCCGCAGCCCTATATCCCCTTCCAAGTGGAGGGAGACGCCGCAGCCCAGTGAGGCCACTAGGGGGCGCGCGTACACAGGGAGGCGACCCGAGTAAGGAGCGGTCCAACGCTGCAGCCAGACCCGCGCCAAGCTCTCCAGGGCTGAGTCTCTACGCCTTCTCCAGACCCCGCCCTAAAGGAACTGACAAGGGCCAAGAAGTGGTGACGCCTGCAGTTCTGCCCATCCCCTCCTGGTTGTCAAGCGCTGGACTCCTTGCAAAACCGGGCCGCTGACACCTGCTGCGTGAGCCTAAATCAGGGGCCGTGATTTAAAGTCCAGTTCAGATGCCGCGAGAACCTTTCCCGACCCTGTGGACTCTTAGCTGTGAGGTGTTTGTCAACTTGTTTGGTCTCACACCGAGTCTTCCTCTTTTTTTTTTTTTTTTTTGTTGTTGTTATGTTTTGCATTGTTTTTAGCAACAGGATCTCGCAGTATAGTTCAGGCTGCCCCTTATCTCACTATGTAGGCCAGGCTGGCCTCGAACTTGTGGCAATCCCCCTGCCTCTCGCTCCTGAGTGCTGGGGTTACAGGCATGCGCCACCATGCCTGGCTCTTCTCCTTTTTTAATGAATGCCTCTTGGTTTGGAGAAGGGGGTTGGGCTGGCTACTGGGTATTGAACCCAGAGCCTTTACACTGAGCTGCATCCCCAGCACCCCCTTCCCTTTAAATTTTCCGACAAAGTCTCACTGAGGTGCTAGTTATCCAAGTAAGACTCAAAAGTTGCAATCAACCCTCCTGCCTCAGCTTTGCAGAGCAAGGAGATCACAAGCAAGCACCGCCGCCCTGGGCTCCTGCCACCTTCTCAGGGGCATTCTCCATCAGCCCACTCAGAGTGGAAACGTGTTGGACAGGGATTACCCCATCTTCTCTGCCGTGGACAAAGGAGGTCACTGCACCTTACCAAGAGGGTTTTGGATAAATCTACCCAGAGCACTGACTGAGAAAGCCGGGAAGAGACGAGGACATCAAGGGAGTGGTCTAGAACATCGAGGATTCCTAGAACAATGCCCAAGCTGGCCAGAGAAAGAGAGTTTACTCTAATTTGCTAAAAGACTGATTCAGGCAAGAGAGAAAGAATGAGTGAACAAGTCAGAATGAGTGGATGAATGAATGAATGAATGAATGAATGAATGAATGAAATAGGTCCCCACTTAGGGGCCACTAGGTGGCAGCACAAGGCAACAAACCAAGAGCAGGGCCTCCTCGCGGTGTCCAGAGGGTGATCAGGGACCCGGCAGCATCGCGTCTGCACTCCCGGTGTGGAGCCTCGCATCTCTCTGTATTTTCCTTTCCAATGGAGGCTCCAGTGCAGGCAAGGAAGAGTAAAGCCGAAGCCAAACGCATTACCGAAGGTTCCTTTCAAATTCCTCGAGAATCTGTGCAGCCAGACGAGATAGCGTTGTGTTTCTTGTTCCATGAGCCCAGTACCTGTCAGTGATTGCCGCCGCCGCTTAGAACGATCTGCGGGGCTCCGTGGTTCACAAGGACTTTGACGCGTATCTCCTCTTTCCACCCATCACGTTGCACATCCTTACCCATCCCTGTCATGGGCCAGCTTTCTGGTGCTGCCTAATAGAGAAATGCACACAGCATGATCTGGCCCTCACAGAATGTTTAAGAAAGCTGATTTGTTTGTCGTGACTTTCCCAAACCAGAAGTGCCTTCTTCTGTGTCTGCTGGCAGCCATTGGAGACCAAACTTAGTGTGGGTCTTTTCTGATGGTTTGTGTGTGTTTTTCTTCATGCTCAGCCCTATACTGCCTCCTTGGCATTTCTAGTCATAGATTCTGCTATACCATTAAAAACCTACCCCTTTTCTACCCAGGTAGTCATCAGATCTTTAAAGACAGATACCAGGTCTCCAGGGTCTTCTTTTTTTTTTTGTCTTTTTTGAGACAGGGTCCCACTAGGCGGTTCAGGCTGGCCTTGAGCTTACTTTGTAGCCCAGGCTGGTTTTGAACCATGCCCGGCATGTTTTGTTTTTCTCTTACAAAGACTTCGTTTTTTCAAGAATGGTTTTAAGGCCGGGCGGGGTGGCGCACACCTGTAATCCCAGCACTTGGGGAGGCTGAGGCAGGAGGATTGTTGCAAGTTCCAGGCCAGCCTGGGCTACAAAGTGAGTTTCAGGCCAGCCTGAATTGCATAGCAAGACCCTGTCTCAAAAAGAAAAAGAAAAGAATGTTTTTTTTTTTTTTTTTTTTTTTTGCGGTACTGGGGATCGAACTCAGGACCCTGCGCTTGCTAGGCAAGCGCTTATTCCACTGAGCTATATCCCCAGCCCCTAGAATGGTTTTAAGTATTGCACCAGTGGGCTAGGCATTTTCATCCTCACAATTGTCACCTGGATATAATGGGTCTGGGTATAGTTCTTTCCCTCAAAAAGTCAAGGACCACAATGGCTGTCCAGTTACATTACACTTATGGCTCAGAAGGAGAGTGGACAGTTCCTTCGATGTTCAGGTCCTTCAGACCTGCATGACCCTCAAGCATGGCCTCTCACCTTCTCTGACCCCCCCATGGTCCTTGTCTTCATTCTTCAAAGACACCACTCAGCTCATGCCACCTCTCTGATTAAACCTTTTCTGAGTCCTTGTTACTCCAACTAAACTCGAGGTCTTTCTCTCTCCATAGAATGTCTGTCTGTCTGCCTGAATTTATTTGTTTATTTAGAGACAGGGTCTTGCTATGAAGTACAGGACAGCCTTGAACGTGTGCTCCTCCTGTCTCAGCCTCCCAAATGCTGAGATTACAGGTGTGCACCATCATTCCTGGCCTACGAAATAATTTGTGTCCTAGAGTTTCACTCGGGAACCAGGATATAGGTCCCTTTCCCCTTTATGTCCTGTACTTCCTTGGAGAGATACCCAGCAAACATCTGTGAATGAACGAATCTGGTAACCGGGAAATTCATATTTTGACCCCCAGTGCAATGCTTTACCCGTCCCTGTTACGTATCTTGAGCAAATCCCAGCCTATGATTTGGGGCCTGTTCCCTGCTCTGTCTGGCATGGGGCTTTGCCTAACATGCCAGGAGCTGTGTGTTCACCCCTTCGGGTTCCCCAGCAGTCCTGTGAACTGGGCATGCTCTCTACAGGAGAGGAGAGGAGACAGAAGCAGCTCGGGACAGAGGCACCGCAGGGTCAAATAGCCGTAAGGAAGGGGGTTCACACTGAGACTGTGGTCTTCACTCCTATGCCTGGGCTGTTTTGTCATCCTGTGCTGCCTTTCTAAAATCAAACATGTGTCACTCTGGGGGCCAGTTGTTGTCCAGAGCGGACACTCCAGACAGTCACTTAGCAGAGCTGAGAGACTCTCTGAAGATTGTCCTGCAGAGGTAAGACAGGGCAGGTCAGAAACAGCTGAGGCACAGAGCCCAGTGGTAAGAGGGCTCACAGCGCATGTCAGTGTCCCGAGGTCCTCCGTTCTCCTGGCACTAGAATGAAGGAAGAGAAGAAGAGGACAAGAAAGAGATAGAGGGCTGGAGGTACAGCTCAGTGGTGTAAGTGCTTGCCCGGTAAGCACATAGGCCCTGAGTTCCATCCCCGGTACCGAAAAAAAAAAAAAAAGGAACAGAAGAAAGGGATAGGGAGCGGAGGAGGAGAAAAAAGAGGAGAAGGAGGGGAGGAAGGGGAGGGGAGGCGAGTGAGGAGACAAGAAAACAGCCAATAACAATGAGGGTTGAGGGGTAGAACAGAGTAGAAGCATGGAGAAAGATGGAAGCTGTGGGGAGAGGCTGGTGTAGAGAACTCTCTCCCTCCTGTTTCCTCAAGAGTAACTCTCACCTCCTCCAAGTCTCTGCTCAGAGGCCACTTTTCAGTCCCCTAGGATGTTTTCTAGTATTTCACTTATTCCGTGGCAGTTACCACATTTTGGTGTAGAACGCACAGAGCATGCACATCTCCTTCCCAGGTGAAGCGGTGGGTGCAGCTCACTCAGTTCCAGTCCCCGCTTCCCGGGAGACCTTGGCTAGAAGGCACCCCCAACCCACACCTCCTTCCCACATTCTTTTTTTTTTTTCTACCCCATTTTTGAAGTCCCTTTTCACAGCAACAGTATAATAAGGGAACCTGTGTAAAAAGCCCATAAAATGAATGACTTTTAGATGAAATAAAATTAGTGTTTATGTGGATTTCTGTGTCCTTTTTCCCACAGTTCTGGGCCAAGGGAGGGATGAAAGTTCGATTTCAAAAATTCTTTCCCAACAGTCACAGGTGGGAGAAGCTAAAAAAGACTAGAAAGAGACCAAAAGTGGGCTGGGGCTAAGGCGGCCTGGGGGCAGGGACAGCAGGACGAAGGGGCACTAAATAGCTTGTCCCGCACCCCCACGGGGGGCTGATCCCAGAGACCCCCAGAGCCCCAGGCCCGCCCCTCTCCCCGATTCCCATCGTCGCAGGCTCCCAAGAAGAATGCAGGTCAGGAACATAAGTGACCTTTCACACCTCAGACAAGCTAAGTTTGTTTGCCCCCTTTCTGTCCGGCCCGCAGCAGGAGGGAGGGGGAAATGGGGTGGGCCTTGTCGAACTTTCTCCCGCTACAATACCCTAGAGGAGTTGAAGTGGAGGGAGTAAAGGATCTATTTATTTTGGCTCAGGAGGGACAATGTAAGCAGATGGTCTTTGATGGGATTAGCGGCGTAATCTCTAAGACCCTGGTAAATTGGAAAATGATCCATTGTATTCCACGAACCTTTGGCGGCTTCAGCTCCTGGGGAGGGAGGGGCCGGGCCCGGGGGCACCTTGTTAGAAAGGACCCCCCTCTGGGAGCAGCCGAATCCTGCGCGGAGAATTTGGGAAGAGGTTCTTTAGCTACGCTACGCCAACCCCTCTCCTCTCAAGAAAGCAGAGAAGCAGGGTTTCTCCCAGGGCTCCCGAGAGAGACGCCCATTTTTCTCTTCCCCTGCCGCCCCTCATTTAGATGTGTTGGGGTGTCTTCCCCACTGTCCCCGGCAGCCAGGCTTTCTATTCTCAGGATGTGCCGGAACCTCTAGGGAGAGAATGTCATTGGAAGGGCAGAACAGCCTTAGAATCCAAATTCTGTCCGTCCCACTGCAGTCTCTGTCTGTTTCCCACCCTCTCACCTCACCAATGGAGCCCGGGAGACTTCTTCCACTCTCCAGGACCCACCCATGCGGGAATGGGGAGCCGGCTACTAACTAGGTGGCTAGTGTGGTAAACAGTGTGACTGGGGAGGCAAAGTGATCCAGAACCACTCTACCCAGCTCTGAGCTCACCACCTTCTCCCATAGACCAAGTTCCCAGGCCGAGGCTCCCCTCCAGCCACAGAGGGGCTCACAGTGGTACAGTTGGGGCACTGATGTAGGTTGACAGTTCGCTCTTCACAGTATGTTCCTTACACAATTTTGCAGTTTGTAAAAGAAACCTTGGTGTTCAGAATTTCATTTGCATCTGGTAACCACTGAGTGAGCACAGGGTGGAAGTTCAGAAAACTGGAAGGTGTTAGCAAGGGTAGGTTTTTTGCCTAAGATTACCCGGTTTAAACATTATGTAGGACAGCATCCAGAGCTAATTCCCTTCTATCTTCTCTATAATTCTGTATTTCCTCAGTCGTTTTTGTACTAGCAGAAATGAAGATAACTTTATACTATACAGCATCCAGTGCAAATTCCCTACTATCTTATCTATAATTTGGTATTTCCTTTAATGTTTTTGTGTTAACTAATGTGAAGATAACTATGTAATACAACATCCAGTTCTAATTCCCTACTATATCCTGTATAACTTTGTATTTTCTGTATTGTTTATGGCTTTTCTGGTTCATATGTCTCCATTCTTTTGTCTTTA
>PVLD010012893.1:0-17431 GCA_004027595.1 Dinomys branickii | reverse complement strand
AAAAAAAAAAGATTACCCGGTTTAGTAAATGACAGAGTTAGGACTGATATTTATCTGTTTATGACTCCTAGTTCAGGGTTTTTCCTTTTCTCCTGACTTCCTCCTGCCTGTGTGTTCTGAAATCAGATGTGAACACACAACACGCACACACACAACATGCACATGTGCTCACACACATCCTTGTTTTGACTCTCCCTGCCTCTTTCCCAAACACATACTATTAATACTATGTATATATTTCATGTGTTTATAATCTGTACAAATAGGAGAGCATTGTTTATCTTACTCAACTTTTCACCCAATATTATAAGGTCTATTCATGTTGATAAAATAGTTTAAAATTTCCCTTATTGTATCACATTTTGTTCATTCATTGCAGCATGTAAGTCACTTCTCAAGCTTGATTGTTATAATCACTCCTGCACAGGTATCTGACTGGAACTGCATTAAATTTATAGATTTAACTTGGGGTAGTAAACCCAGAACGCAACCAAAATATGCATTTTTCCATGCATAGACTCTCCACAATACTCTAGAAATAAATGCACAAATAAGAAAAAAGAGGTGTGGACAGATAAAAAGGCAGTAAAAATAAATGATTCAATTTTAAATAAAAATTCTAGCACTTGCGGGCTGAGGATATAGCTCAGTCGAGCACTTGCCCAACTTGTAAGAAGCCCCGGGTTCAGCACTCAGCGCAAAAAAAAAAACAAGGAAAGAAATGAAAAAGAAATCTCAACACTTTTGAGAGTATTAACTTTAAGTATAAAAACTGCAGCCCCAGAAGGGATTTGATCCATGCAATGCGTTTAGAGGAATGTTGTGTTTTTAGTGTCATTTTTTTAAAAAAGAGCAACAGTATTTATTTATTTATCTGAGATAATTTGAGGCTGATACAGGATTCCAAGACTGGTTACACCAGGAAGGCAAGGGGCAAGTCAGAGAGTGAGACAAGGGACAGCTCTTCACCCTAGTCCACACCTCCCTGGACCAAACAAGAAAACTCGACAGTCCCGGCGACACTTCCTGAACTGGAGAAGAGCTACTGTGTCCTGAGTGTCCAAGAAGAGCGAAGCAGGTACACACAAGGCGAGTTAATTCACTGGATTCTTTTTGACAGCCTGGGACTAAGTCTCCCCTCCTCTGTACCCTGTTCAGAAGGAGGTTCAGAGGACTTCGCACAAAAGCCAGTGCAGAGGTGGGAGTGTCTGCCCTCCTAGACCCCACACCCGCACCCTCCTCTCAGCTCTCTGGGGTTCTGAGCCCCCTCTTTTGCCGGTGCAACGCACCCAGTTATCCCCTTCCAGAAGCCCTCGGCCTCTGCTCTCCTATGCTTCTCCCAAAAAGCTGGCCGGTTGGCCCACACCCAGCCATAAATTAACATTCAATACATGTCCCTATGAGGTCCAAAATGTTCTGGGATGGGGCAGGTTGACCCACCACATCGCAGTTGGGCTCAGCTGGACTGACTCTCGTGTCCCATTCTCTCCTAGCCTGATCATTTTTCTATCAAGGAGGAAACCAGGGGAGAAAGAGCTGGCTAAGGCCATACGGATGCTCACAGCAGTCCCTTTACCCACCAGCTCAAGTGGGTACAGGGAAGGGAGGATGGGAGAGATATTTTTCAGGCTTTTGAAGGTAAAATGACCCCCGATTTGATCCCTTGACACTGAACTCAGCCAGGGTTTGTTAGGAAGAGGGAGCCCTGGACGGGATCCCAGGGGCCACCGGGCCCTTCTCGGCCCTTTATCTGCCTCACAGTTCCTCCATCTCTTTTGCTTGGGTCTCGGAAAGCCACAGACAAGGCCAGAGGAGGTCTACACGTCCGTAAATCCGTGGATGCTGGCCCCGGGAGCAGCACTGGAAGGAAAGGGAAGGCAGCGGCTGGTCGCAGGCACGCGGGGGCGGGAGGTGCGGGTGCCTCTGGCCAAAGTGGGCAGCCTTTCCCACGGCCTTTCGCCCCTCTGTTTCTCTCTCCTCTTGCGGCCGCCTGCGGCCTCCTGTCCCCTGACCCGCACCCCCCTTCTCTCTCGCTCGGGCCCTCTGGCCGTGGACCGCTCAGCCCGGCAACGCACGCCGCGCGGAGCGCGCAGAGGCTACCACTCCGCCGGCCCGGGGTCCCGCGCCCCGGCCACTGGGGAACTGGAGCAGGGCAGGTCCCGCAGCACCCCGCGCTCGGCCTGCCCGGCTTGGCCCGAGGCTCCCTCGGCGCCGCGCACCCCGCGCACCCCGCACAGCGTCTACCAGGGCCTAGCGAAAGAGCTCTCGAGCCCCCTGGAGAGAGCTGACCCTGGAGGACGGCGGGTCTGGGATGCGCGTGGAGCGGGGACGAGCGCCCCCTGCGCCCACTCAAGGGGCCGCCGCTGCGTAGGGCGGTTCGTCCGAGCCGGGTCGAGCCAGCCCGCGCCCTCCGCCCGCGCCGCGCGTCCTGGCGCTCTCCCTGTGGGTCTCCTCGCCTTCGCTTTTAGTTCAGCGCCTCTGAGGTCCTTGGTATGCTTCCTTTTCACTTCATTTAGCGGCCTTGTATTCCTTTTAGGGTTTTCTTTTGAAGCGGATTTTGTTTTGCTTTTTAACATCTTCCCGACTTCTCCGGAAATCCTCTCCTCTCCCCCTTCCGCGCACCAGGCGCCTTCGCCGCGGTGGGCGACCCCGGGGCCAGAGCGGGGAGCCACGGGCCCACACCCCGCGCCTCCCTGCCGAGCCCCTGCGCGCCGCCGCGAGAGCGTGGGCTTCGTGCAAAGCGGGAGCCCTGGGCTGCTGCCACCCGCGAAGACGCACAGACCCGGCGGGGGGCGCAGTTCCAGCTGGCTCTGGCCTGGTCTGCGCTTCACACACAGAAGCCCCCAGCGACACACACCGGGACTCCGGGGCCTGCAGACCACACTCCAGGAGACACACCTCAGCCGAGTTACCCGGAGTCTCCCAGACCAATCAAGGGAGAGTGTACATACAGCACACACGGACAGACACTCGGAAGCCCGAAAGAACACACACGGAATACGGACATCCACACAGTCATGGTGCACATCCACCAACCAGCTCCCCATCTGGTTGCACACTGCAGAAAGGACCCAGAGACACAGGCTTCTTGTAACCCCCTCAGCGGCCTACAGGGCTTTGGTTTCAGCGCTAACTCAAGGTACCGTGGTGATCCTGAGGTTGAACTAGTGGACAGGGACCTGCCTGTTCTCACTAGCGGACTGCGCAGTAGCCTAACACCCGTACACACCCATCCAGGCTCAGTACCTCTGCAGGGCCTGAGCTTGCACGGGCTTCGATATTGACTGCTTGTGTAGCTCAGGAATGCAGCTCAAACCAAAGAATCTGAGCTCCAGAAGAAGATCGGACCTTGAGAACCCTTCGTGAAGCAGACAGAAATGGGCGCTGCGCCGAGAATTGGCACCGAGTTAGAGTATGAGCAGGCAGGACCAGCGTGCCGGTACGGATTCCTTCCCGATGGATCACGCCCAGTGCTAGTTTTTGGCCAGCTTCCCACGTACAGACTGCTATTTATGTGAAAACAAGCAGAAGAGATGTGTATGGGTCTAGGGACAAAAGTAATGTGTGTGCAAATATAGGTAGCAATGTACACCTAAAGAATCTCATTCCTGTTTGTGGGTATTGTTATCAAGGTCTGGCTGCCTGTCTAGGGCAGAGGTGACTGCTGTCATGGAAGCTCTGTGGTGAGGCTGTGCATAATCTAGTCACCAAAGGAGGGGATTTGGGCTGTTTTAGGAGAGTCTCCCCAGGGTAAAGGGCCAATCTGCTTCTCTAGAAGGTCTGGAAGATGCCCACTGTAGCAATAGCAGAGGTGTGGCCAGGTGTGTGTGGCTTATGACAGAGCCCATTTGCAGGTAACTGGTGCATATGCAGAACACACTGGGTAAAAATGCAAATCTGTTCATGGCCTCACACACAGGTCCTGGCAAGCAAGCCCAACAAGAGACAGACACCGTGCAGTTCAGGATGTTCAGTTGGATCAACAGGGAGGTGAATTTGGTAGAAAAGAAGGTGAATTTAAGAGAAATTTGCAGGCTGGGGATGTAGCTAAGTGGTAAAGTGGCTGGCCCAGCATATTCAAGATCCTGGTTCAATCCCTATCCCTGGCATCGCAGAGAGAGATTTATGTGCACACACAGAGTTCTGTAGGCTTGGAGCTTAATTATTTTACAGGTGGGCCACTGAAATAGAAGCATGTATAAGAGAAAAAAGAGAACTGGCCTAGACAGATCTCAGTGAAGCAGCTTCGGCAGTAAGTAGTCCATCCACTGTCCAAATCAACTCCAGATTAGTATATGTGCAGAGGAATAAGCCTGGTGGCATGGACTAGCCATGTACTTGCAGTGTACTAAACAGGCCCTTGCACATATCCTAGCCAGTTTCTGGGGCTGAGCTGGTAGAGAAACAGGCAGGAGCTAGGGCCATATCCCTGGTCCCTGTGTGGCAGAGAGAACAGAAAGTTTGGCCCCTGGTGGCTGGCTGGCCACTGTCATTGACTGGGCTGCGGAGGCCCCTGGGTGCCTCACTCCTGGTTTTGTAGGCCAGTCACCCGCCATCACTTGGTCTAATTTCTGTTTCTCAGTTTCTTCTGCTCAGTTTGTCTTTCTCTCTCTGCCTCTTTGGCTCTTTCACTGTTCTGCATTACGTGGTCACAAAGAAGGAGGAACAGCTGGATCCAGGAGCAGCTATAAATACAAATGTTGCTCATAGCTGCAGAGACCATCGGTAATAAAATCTCATCGATGCTCTTCTCTACATGCACATGACAGAAATTTTTATTTTTGTGTAAAAATCAAAGTACAGCTTTGATATTTAGTTTCTTTTCAGTCTGTTGGCTGCTGCTTCTTCAGGTGTCTGTCTCCATTCCTTCCTCTTGGGAATATTTCTTCTTCATAACAGTCAGAGCCTGGGCCTCTGCCTTCAAATAAGCCTCCCTTTCCCCTTTACTTCCCTCCTTGGAGTTGGGCAAAGGCTTTTCTGAGGCAGAGGGAGCTACACAGCCACACTGCAGACAGGGACCCGGAGAGAGACATCTGGAACTTGACAGAGAAGCTGGTACCTCCAGGGACATAAAAAAGGCTTAGAGGCCAGTCAAGCAGAAATGCTCCCTTTACCCACCCGGGGGTTGGAGGCATCCTCTGAACGGGTGCAGACAAGGATGTGGTGAGGCTCTGGGGTGCCAGTGGCTGCCCCGTGGCCACCAGCAGAGCAGAGGAAAGGGGACCCAGTGGTCTAGAGCAGGCCCTGGGAACAATAGGGAGGAAAAACCATACAAATTGTAAAAGTTCCAGCTCTCAGTCATGGATAAGTTTAACATCTGAGTAACCGGGGGTTAGAATAAGACAGGGGGTCAGTGGCATGGCTCCTGGGATGCTGAGGCACTCCATGGGGCTCTTGCCACTGAGTAGAGAACCGACCTACATCAACCCTAACTCTAGGGAAGAGAAGGGCTCAGGATTCAGGCTTGGTGGGAGAAAGGAAGGTCTAGATAGAGTCAGTGGACCTTGCCCCTGAGGTTTGTGTTCATGTATTGGTTGGAATAAAAATACACCCAAAGCCACTGTATGCGGTCTCGGGACCATTTGGAAGGATGTGGTCTGAGAGAAAGGGTTGCATATTGTACTGTGACATGGGCTCTGGATTAGAACTCAGCTTCAGCCTCGAGGCCCACAGAGGGTGATGAGGCCCGGTACCCATGCTAGCCTCAAACTGCGTGAGCCCAAACGGCCCATCCTTCACCCCAAGATAAGCAGGTCCTCGCTTTCTGGCCAGATTCTCAGTGTCCTGTGACTCTGGATCTGATCTGGTTTTCAGTGTGAGCCAGTGGTGGTGGTGGGAGGGGGAGGTGTCTGGGGGTCTCTCTCTCTTTTCTCTCATCTGGTCTTTTCTTCACAGCTTTTCTGCCTTCATTTGTCTGTTTTCAGGTCTCTATCTCTCCATCACACCCCCTCCCCCTTTGTTAATTCAAAGGCTTCACACTGAGCCCCTCCCCACTCTTCCCAGAATAACATTGAGTAAAATGAGATAAAACCCACCGCCCCGTAGGTTTTTTTTCTGTCAGCCCCCTCCTCCAGGGCTACAACCCCCTCTTATTAATGTCAGATAATTGCTGGTGTGCAGCTCGGAGGAGCCAGAGCTGATACCAGGAAAGGAGAAGGGGGGGAAATAAATAATCATCTGCCTCCATTCAGCGTATATAGGTTACCTGATTTGCATATATGCTAATAATGCTATAATTACCCTGCTGTTCTGGCCTGTGATCAAGTTCTATAAATACATAGGATAGCAAAGCGAGGCCTAGCAACACCACCCCCCAAATCATCACGAATATGTATGGATGTGTGTTCATTTATGTGTCCTCGAATCTCTGAGCTGTTCTTTGTTATCAAGCATGGAGCTCAGCTCTTCTGCCTTTCAGCTGCCCCTCCTGTGTTTCGAGGCAATTCTTAGGGAAGGGGAATGCGAAAACATGCCAGGTTATATTTAATTCTTAGTATTAATTTCATTATAAATGCTATGGCTATTTTTAGGAAGATCAAAGATTTTTCCCAAATCAATGATTTGCTATCAGCACTTAAACGCTCCTTCCCCGAGTGCTCCCACAGGCCCACCCTTTGGGGTACAGGTTGCGATTAGAAAGCCTCCAGCTCGGCCTGCTGAGATGTTTCAGAAAGTGAGACCTCAGGAGAGAGGAAGTGGAATTGCCTTGCCCAAATCTGCCCCCGCCTGAGCGGCTGAGCGACACCAGGGGCAAGACACACAGAGGGTGTGCAGATTTTTGGGCGCTGGTGATGGTGGCAAAAGTGGGGAGGAGGTTTAGAGAAACATAAAGGACGCAATCCACAGCTGTCTGCTTTTAATTATAATTATCCCCTTGTGCTTCCTTTCTGGTTAATGAGGGGGGAATGTAAATTTTCGCCCCCTTTCTCCCCCTCCCTCCTTTCCCTGGCATTGAGGGGTGGGCTGAGTTTAGAGTCCTCCTCCCCTTCCTCCTCCGTCCCCCGGTTACTGGGAGAAAGGCAGACTCCAGAGGGTAGTGACAGTATGAAGAGATTTGTAGGAACAAAAGAAGGACAGGTTTGGGTTGCTGGACACGTCCCAGAGTTTGAGAGACCCCCCATTCCCCTGGCACCCCTCCCATCAACCCCCCAGCTCCCTAGACAAGGAACTCAATGTCTTCCAGCCGGTGAGAAAGGAGCTAACGGGAGCCCTGGTCTAGAGGGAAGGAGGAGGGAGAGGTGGGGAGCTGGGGGGTGCAAAATTAGTCTCAAAGGATCTTTATTTCTGAGCTACTGAAGCAGATGTAATCAAGGGGAGAGCAAAATAATCATAATGGGAGGAATGGGGGAGGGGGAAGCTGGGCTGGAACGGGGGGGGGGGACCGGGCCGGGAGAGGGGGCTGAGAGTCGGGGCGCTGGGAACTTGGGGCAGGGGAGTCTAGTGCGCTCTCTCACCCCTCTAGAGTCTCCCTACTTTGAGATGGGGAAAGAAGGGCCCGGTCCGCAGTCTCTGACCTCAGCCCTCGGAATCCCTCCTTGGGAGTGCAGGGAGGCCGGGCCAGAAGGTGTCTGGGAAGGCACCAGGGAGAGAAGAGTTCCCACCCCAGGAGGGAGGTAGTGAGGAGAGGGGAGACAAAAGCTGTGGGGGAGGGTGAGAGGGGGAGCGGGCAGAGACTCGAGTGGCCTCCAGGTCTGTGGGACAAAAGTTGGAGGGAGATTTGTGTATGAGAGCAAAGGGGAGGGGGTCCTGGGAGGGGGGGCTTTGACAATGAACTTGAGACAAACTCCATTAGCATGCAGTCCTGCTGTCTGTCACGTCGTGCTCAGGCCGAGTTCCCATGCTGGCCAGGAGCCGTGGGAGGGGGAGAAAGGGAGGGGCCGAGGGTGGGGTGAAAGAGAGAAAAGAGACCGGACCATTGTACCATCCCGGGCCCCAGCTTCCACCGAATATCGGGACCCCGGCCCTGGAAACCAGCCCCCGAATCAGGCTCCCTCCTCTAAGAACAAGATGATTTATCTCCCACTTTGAGTCTGTGGTCCCGCCCCCTCCTCTTCTGTCTAGACTTCCTAGAGGTGGCCGCCCCCTCCAGCCCTCAGCCCTCATCTTCCAATTGTCACTTTCTCCTTCACCACTAAGATCTCGATTTTCAATTAGTTTGGCGGCAGACTAGGTTAGGGAGCTGGAGGAGCACCCCAGAACCTCACAAGACAGACCACGTCCTCTTTCTCAACTCCCCTCCCCAGCCTTCTCATGCACAACATTTCATCACTCTCTCAAGTTTAAAAGTGAATTAAAACTCAAAGGAGCATGGGGACAGGGGTACTTCTGTCACACCCTTTCTCTCCTTTCCTTTGGGGACTAGGGTGGCCTGGAAGAACAATAGCATCCCTTAACCCCTTCTTCCAGCCTCAGGTTAGAAAAGGCAGCAGCAGGGGTGGGGAGCAGGGTACCAATGACAAAGGCCCCTTTCCACACAGGCGTGAGCGGGGAGGGCTTCATCATTTGTGATGTTGGTGGTGCTGATGTCTCCAGATAGGGGCAGCACCCCCTTTTTGCTGCCTTCCCAGGGAGAGCAGCAAGAGAAAGAAAGAGAGAAGCAAATGAAATTCCTGAATGGATAGACAGATGCTACGTCACCGGAGCTGCATCCTCCACTCCACAAGAGGCTAGGAGCTGGGGGGAGACAGGCAGTCCCGCCGCAGGGGCCACCGAGCTGCCTCGCCTCTTCACTGGAGCCTGGTAAGTGGCCACTGGGGTCCAGAGCGGACCGTCCTGGCTCCCTCAGACGTCTGCGCTGGGTGTGGGAAGGGGTGCCCTAAAATGACTCTGAGCACCATAACCCTCCTACTTTGCTACTGGCTAATGGAGGCTGGTGCAATAATCACAGAAAGAAAAGGCTGATAAAAGATTTAGGGGGACCTCAAGAGGGATGAGGTTGAGTATGGAGGAGGAGTTGGCCATGGTGGGGCTTTACCTCCTGCTGCCTGGGCTATACTGCTGAGCAGTGGCTCTGCCCAGCTGCCCAGAGCACACTGGGGCCCCCTCCTTCCCTGTCCCTGCCAGCCCAGGCAGCTCACTAAGTTTGTCAATGGGATTGGAGCGGGGAGCTTTAGGGTCACGGTGCTACTGATCCTATTAATCTGCCCCTCCCTTCTCTCCACCAGACATGGCCAACATCTTAATGCTTGTACCAGAGCAGAGGCAGGAAGGAAGGCTGTAGTGGAGGTGGAAGGGAAGAGAATAATGCTTCTTGGATTTGAGCTTCTTATCTGTCTTTCTCCCTCTGGCTCCTGCTTCCTGCCACTCCAGACTCAGCAGGTTTTAGGGGAAGAAAAAGTCTGAGAGATCCACATTTCCAGGAAGGTAGAAAGCAGAATTGGGGGGGGGATCCAGAAAGATGTTATGGAGATTTAATTTCCTTCCTCCTCTCCCCATCCCTTTTCCTATGGGCTGGCAGGTGGGAAGGAGGCGGAAAGGAGGTGAAGGACAAGCAAAGATGCTTGGGCTGAGACAGAGCGCAGCCCTATTCCAGCCTCCTCCCCATTCATCACACAGAGGTGTTTTGTCTTTTGGGTGTTGTTTTAAGAAGGGTCAGGGGTGGAGCAGGAAGGTGCTTTCCTGCCCTAGCCCTCCACCACATTGTGCTCTGGTTCTGGATCACTGGGTAGTGGAGGTCAGAACAGAGCCCACCGCTCCTGGTGCCCCAGGGGCGAGAGTGCTGGGAGAGGCGGAGGCTGCCAGCTGTCTTGTGTGCACACACTTGTTCCTTCACGCAGGGCTGTGCCCTTCACTGCTGTGTTCTCCAGGGCATCATGTGTGCCCGGTGTGGGTGCTGGGGTGGCAGGGCAGAGGTCAGTGAGGAGAGGTGTAGCTACCCCATGGACCCAAGCACTCCCACTAATTTGAGTAGAAGGAAAAACCAGAGGCTCCCTGATGTCCTTGTGCCTGTTTTCTGGCTGGTCAGCAAACTGGCATGGGATAGGGTGGTCCCTCTTTGATATGAAGCTAATACAGTAGTTTCAGATTGAGGCATCCCTTTATGAATTGGATAAATTAGCAGAGCCCAGGCTGGGATCAAGTATCTGTGGATGTGAATAGGTGGGGGATATTCAGAGCACCCCTCCTAGAGGTCAGGCTTGGGTGGAAAGCTTATTCCTGCTCCCTAAAACATATCCCTTTTCTTATTTCCCCTGCACTTATGAGTCTACTTTCTTGACTCAAAAAAAAATTAGTTGTGGAATTGAATTAGAGGTTAAAGAATCCATCAGCTTACCTTAACACACACACACACACACACACACACACACACACACACAGGAGAACACACACACACACATAAACACACCCCTCCTAGTATTTTAAGAGCTCAGTTACCTTTGCTCCACATCATTCCCCTAAACCCTAATTTAACCTGAAAGCAAAGTACTGGGAAGACTACACAGGATGGGCTGAGTTCTGTGCCCAGCATTAAAATAATAATAAATAACTGATTCGTATTCATACCTTTTGTGTTTGTGAAAAAGGAGGAGAAAATTGATAGCTACCGATATCTTTATGGAGCCTGAGCGATATCCATGGAGAGGTGATAGGCAGACAGGTAATACACAGGGCGGGCCGGGGAAAGCTAGAGAGACAATACAACAGACGGTATCACCAGTGTGCACAGCACTTTACAGTGAACAGTGTCATTAGATCTAGACAGACAAAAATCCATCCTCACCCAGACTCTTCATTCTCTCCAAAGAGTGCTCCCTGGTAGACTGTGAGCATCAGCAGCCTGGGAGGAAGCAGGGTCTGTTGGGCAGGAATTAGCTTCTCTAAGTTGAAGACTGATTTCCACCATGGGTTTGACTCAAAACCACTGGGTCTGAAGGTTTTGGCTGGTGGTGCAGGAGGGTGTTAGGACAAGGCAGGATTAGAGTCACCCAGATAAGATGGAGTGACAGGGGGCCTGGCCAGCCTGCAGTTCTAGGCTTTCCTCTTTCAGCCTTCAGGGAATGGCCTGGAGCCCTGGCGAAGGAAGAGGGAAAGCCAGATGCCCAGGTCTTGTGGGTGCAGCACTTGGGGAGTCACAGGAGGCTGGGGGCTGTTGGGAAAGAGGTCAGAGCCACCCAGGATGCTAAACTTTGGATTCTCCTCCTTACAGGAGCTGGGGAGCTGAGAAGAAGCAGCCTCATTTGTTTCTGGTGTCATTGTAGATGGCCACCTTTAGCTGTTTGGGTATTTATTTTCTTCCTTGTTGTTTGTGATGGTTGGGTTGGGGGAGGAAAAGGGAAGCTAGGTTTATCATCTCTGTTTTCTCCTGTCCTCTCCACCTCTCCCCCGACTCCCGCCACTGATTTTTGTCTACCCTGCACTAAGAACTATATAGTTTGTGACCATGGGAACAGAACAAGATAGCTTGGGGAAGAAAGGCCACCCTTCCTCCGTTCTGTGACAGAGAACGTTGTGGGGATCTAGGAACTCTCCTCTTCTCCTGTAGACTGAGGAGAGGCAATGAGCCCTGGGGGGGAGGTGGTTGGCTGGAGAGAGGAACGAGGCTCTCTGTGCAAGGGTGACAAGGTGAGAAGGGAGGGCAATGTTGGGTTCAGATGAATGGGCCCATAAGTCCCTGTGAGTGGGTGTATGTGCTGCCAGGGCACCAGGGCATGCATCGTGTCTGTGTCAGGAGGTGGTACTGCTGGAGTGCACATGGATTTACCCTTGCATTTGTCTGAGCTGATGAAGCGTGACTGTGTGTGTGCATGCACAGCAGCCTTGCACACTCATGCTTATGCCCCTTAAGAAGACCTTTGCCACTGGTCAGAAGTCTTGCCGAGAGGGTCCAATCTAGATGAACCAGCAACCCTCTCCTATCTCTGTCACCCTGTTCTCACCTCCCCAGCATCCTAGGGGCCCTAGGGCTAGTGAGCGGTGTGAAGCTCAAGAACAGAATTGGGAGCAGGCCAGGGAGATGGTGTTTAGACAGGCTGGCCACTCCACCAGAGGAGAAAACACTCTTGAAGGAAAAAGGGTGGTATTCCCAGGACAGAATCCTCCTCTATAGTATGTCTCCATGAGCTCTAACCTCGTCTGCTTGCAAATATATATATATATATATATATATATATATATATATATATATTCACATAGCCACATCATATTTTTTTACTGCCAATTCCCACTATTTGTCATAATCCCACAGACAATACAAATATTCTATAGATACACTCTGGTTTCTCTTCAAATTGTATAAATCTTTCGCCTTTTACAAATATTCTATAGCAAAAAAATAATGTATGATAATGTTCACAATAATGACACATTCGTAAGACAGAAATAAATATCTGCACCTAGGCTCTCTCAAATGCAGCTTTCAGCTTTCATCTGTATCTTCAAGGCAAATCAACCTGGTAATTGAAACAAAGAGAAAATATGTTTTTATTGAATTACCTAAATATTTCAAGAGAGTGGTTTACTGCCAAAATGTTGTTTTGGGACCCAAATTTTAAAGATCTATCCAAAAGCTGCATCCAGGGTGCATAATTCTGACCATGTTTTTCTCTACATGGGCCCCTTCAGGCATACAGACAATAGGTGGGCAGCTGGGGGGGGTGTGGAGGACACTGCAAAGACTGCAGGCTGCTGGGCGGAGGGGGATACACACTTATGTTAGCACAGGGATTCAGGGTGCTCTCCTCAAAGTTCCCCAGAATTTTCCTGGAAGAATTCGGGGTGGGGTTCACAGACCATCAGAGCTCTAGGGATCGGTGCCCCTTGGTCCAGCTAAGGCCTTCCTAGAGAAACTGAAGCTGGTGGGCCAACACTGCCCCAGCTGTTCACATGCTACAAGAGTGCCATATCCAGTTAATAGGGTCTTTCCTGCTCAGAGGAACTGGGAGATGGTCATGAACCCAACCAAACAGACACAATGCCGGAGCCCCTCTCCTTCACCTATCCACAAATCCCACAGAAGGCATAGCTGATCCTTAGCCTGACTCCTCACCTTAATGCTTGCGACCACAGGATGGCAAACCAAGACTGGTGTACACATGTGAGCACACAGACCTTTACTAATTTATCAGTTCCCGCCCCTCCCCCTGAACTACGTTCTTCTTACATTCTGTCCCAAATTTGCCTACTTTGTTTCCTCCTGGACAACGAATATGTCAGAAATTGTCCCTGCCCTCGAGAGGCTGTCTCATGCGCCACCCTCCAAGTAGTTTCTTGTTTGAAAAGGGAACGGTGTGAATTGGTATGTGAAGCATTTCCAATGCCCATGCAAGTGCTCAGTTCTCCAGGTCTTTTCTAGCTTCCATCCCCATCTCCATTGGAATTAAGGCAGATACCCTTGAACAGGAGCATGGGAAGTTAGGGTTTCCAGCAAACCTAGTCAAAATCAAACAGAAATGTACTTTTCCAGGAATCTGGACAGACTAGGAATTCTCTTTTTTCCTTTGTGTGTGTGTGTGTTTGTGTGTGTGTGTGTTTGTGTGTGTGTGTGTGGGGAGGGTCTCTCCTTAATCTGGACCTTCTATTTAGACTGAATACGTCCTAGAACTCAGACCCACAGTAAAAGACAGAAAGGTCTTGTTCTTTATGTAGCCACATGGAGGAATTTTGACATAGGTATTTTTAGAAAATAGCTAAATATACCCATTTCTCTCTTGACATTGGTTTTTGAGAAATTCCAAGTAAGTCTGAATTTGATGAGGGAGTCTCTACTAGGAAAAAAAATTGTGTCCTTTTCTCTCAATAAAAATACAGCAATGGGCACAAGGTTGGACTCTTGGTGCTGGAGAGAAGAAGGTTTGCTTACAGTGCTTTAGAGCAAAAGGGGAGATACTTGTGGGGAAAGTTGCTGGTGTGTCTAGAGAAATGCAGACCCACTTTGCACGCTGGAAGATCCTGTGATGCCAGGGGCTAAATGGTTTGCTGAGAAATCTCTGAGAGGGCAGCCTGCATGAGAGAAAAGCCTGGGACACCTGGTGTTTCTCCAGGATATATAGGGATGCATTTAGGGAATTATTAGCAGCATGCTGACAGGCAGATCTCTGTGAGAGTGTTTGTGGAGGGTTCTCTCTCTGTCTCTCTGTCTCTCTGTCTCTCTGTCTCTCTGTCTCTCTGTCTCTCTCTCTCTCTCTCTCTCTCACACACACACACACACACACACACACACACACACACTTTCTCCTCCTGTCCTGGAAGACCAGGGAAGCCAGGGATTCCCCCATGGATTTGGTTCTGCAAGGGCACCTGGGAGGGGACTAGGAAGAGAGGAAACAGTGTAGGGAGTGGACACTCTATCTGCCTGTCTCTTCTCCTTTGGCTCCTGTGCTCACTGTTCTAGGGTGTTCCTATTGGCACTGTGGAAGCCTTCCTCTGGGTAAAGGCCTCTAGTGGAAGCCAGCAGAGGGAAATTCTGTGCCAAACCTGAGAACACCCTGAGACCCTGTGATCATTCTGGTAGGGAGCCTCAAGACCCCTGGGCTTTCTCCTGTCTCAGACTGTGCCCACTGTCCCCAACAGCAGTGGTTATTCAGACATTTTTCATTTTTCCATCTTTGAGGGGTGCACCAGGTTAACCCATTGCCCATTTGCTTGGCTGGACAGCGTGTCAGTTTGGCTTTGTCCTGGGCTGGGCACACCCACAGATAGGATAACCTGGGCAGGTCTGAGGATCAGACAGTGATCCCCTGGAGTGCACCCCACCCTAGGGACCACCTAGAGTTCAAGAATGCAAGGTCACAGGAGTGGCTTGTGTTAAAGGACCCATAGGCTCCAGGAATCTGAGCCTGAGGCTCTCAGGGGAGGGACGTAGAGGAAGGTGTCTGCTCCCTCACAGACCACAGCTCCTAGAAGCCCAAAGATTGCTCTCTGAGCTCCTTGGGGCAGCGAAAATCTGAAATCTGCTGTCAGCTGATGTGGGACACCCACGGCCGGAGAGAGCCTTGTTAGAGACGGGTCTTTCCTCTCCTCCTCAGAGCTGAGGTTGCAGTGCTCAGGTGCAGAGAATTCCGCAAGTCGGAGAGGAGTCTCGCCCTTGCTTAGGCCTCAGTATCTCCTAGTAGGAGTCCCACACTTCCCTCACTGTTTTGAGGTGAAAACCAACAGAAGTTCTTGCTCCTCATCCTGAAGATTTGGATCGCAGTTTGGGAAGGATCAGAACCGGAGAAGCACAAAGAATATTCAGCCAGGAGGAGGGAAGAGAGGCAGTCTCTGATTGCTCTTTCTTTCCTTCCTTTCTCTTCTCTCTTCCTCGATACCGGGAATCGAACTCACGCTCTTCCGCTTGCCCGGCCGGGGCTTGTGCCACTGAGCTACATCCCCGACACTCTTTCTTTGAGTCAGGATCTCGTTATGTAGTCCAGGCTGGTCCTGAACTCACTGTGTATCCCAGGCTGGCCTCAAACTCTCAGCAATCCTCTTGCCTCAGCCTCCCGAGGGCTGGGATTACAGGCGCGCGCCACCAAACCCGGCTCTTGTTTCTTTTTGAGAGGGATCTCTTTTGTACCTTCGCGCCTCATCCCAGTGCAATACGCCGAGGGCCAGAATGGAAAATGTGTCCAAGAGTGATGTTGGACATAAGAACCACAAACAGCAATACATTAGATGTGGCAGAGGGATCTGGGGATAGGCGAGGGAGCAAGAGTCTGAGAATCAGCTTACGGACGTAGTCCCTCCCCTACACCCCCTCCCCCCGATTCCGGCAGGGAGGAGAGCCCCAATTGTGAGTCTCCGCCCGACTCGGGAAGGGGGAGGGGAGGGGCCGACAGGGGACGAGGCACTGACGTCAGGCTAGATAGAGCCAATCAGAGGCTGACCTGGGGAGGGAGTGCGAAAGGATGAATGAAAAGTCCGGAGCCGGAGCGCACTGGGCCAGAGCAGCGGTGGAGGCCGAGCGTTTAACGGGTCCCAGCTCGGTGGAGGCAGACAACTGAGGGAGCTTTTCAGCCCCGGCATCTGCGGAGCGCAGGCGCCGGGAACCCAGGTCCGCGGTGCTCCAGGGGCGGTAGCCGCGCGGAGGACGGCGCCAAGGGTGGCTCTCATGTAAGTGGCCTGGCCGCCGTGGGCGTGGGGTGGGCGCGCTCCGAGGGGGCTGCTTGCAATGCCTTCTCCTCCGCGCCCTCTGGGGACCCTGGACCTGCTCCAGGCTGGCCCCGGCCCGATCTGTATCCCCACCAGCCCCTAGGGCATCTCTGCTTGCAACCCGACCGTGGGTCTTTTCTGGCTCTCCCAGTACAAAGCCGTTCCTCGTTCCTTGGGGATTCGGTGGGGCCTGGGGCTCGGCTCCCTGCCGGACCGCCCCGACTCTGCCCTCCGCGCACCGGTCTCATGCCTGCTTTCTTGGCTCTCTCGCTGGGTGGGGCCTTGCTGGGGAGACTCGGGGCGCCTGGCACTCCGCCCCACGGGTTTCTCTCGCCTGGCGCTCGAGGATTTCCCTGCTTTCTACTGGGGTAACCAGGGCTTCACCCCTTCTCCGTCGGCAGCCTGGCTCCGCTCTTCCCTCGCGGACCCCCTTCGCTCCCGCCACCCTCGCGAGTGGAGACCCGGCCCGGGCACTTTGCGCTGCGCTTCCCATGCGGCCAAGGACCCAGCCACGGACGCGCGGTTTCCGGAGGAGGCACTGAAGCCCGGCGAGGTCGGAGGCCTTGGCGCGGTTCCTGCAGGCTTCCCGGGTGGCACGAAAAGCCAGCAAGTCCCTCCTCCCGGCACTAGCGAGACTCCCGCGTCTGATGGAGAGGGGCAGCGGGAAAGGGGGCATCAGAAGCTTTTGGAGTATGGGTCCGGCATGGATCCCAGACCTCGACACCAGGAGCCATGGCATCCTTTCCGCGCCTTTTTCTGTTTCTCCTGTCTGTATCCCCGGGTCCGAGTCTTAGGGTCCAGATTCCATTTCTCCGCCCTCTCCACGCGTGTCTCCTTCCCCAGCCCCCACGGGCTGCGACTGGAGGCTGCGGAGGCCTGCGCGGCGAAGGCGGCGGCCAGGAGGCTGCGTGGAAGAGGCGGCGGCAGCCAGGAGGCGGGGTTGGTTGTTATCTTTGGTTATCTAGCTGTATGAGTGGTGTGGAGTCTTCATAAAGCTAGATAACCGAAAGTAAAAATAACCCCATACACTGCGCACAGGGACAGAGCGGGAGGGGGGTGGTGGGGGCGGGAGGGGAGGTCTGGGCGCGAAAGGACCCGGCCCACTCGAGACTTTCCAGGTAGGCGGCGCCTTGGCACCCGGGGTGCAGTACTCCCTCCCCCTCCCTGCTGGCTCGGTGGCCCCTTGGTGCCTGCTGCTCCATGGACAGTCAGGTCTCAGCTTGGAAAGCTGCGCCCAGCGAGCAATCCGTGGAAGTCTTTGCAGGGCTGTGCAGGGATGTGCCCGGAGCTCCTGGCCCAGGCTCCCCCAGAGCCAGAGCTGGGTCGCAGTTTCCCTCCAATCTGCGGCTGCTGTTGAGGGTAG
>PVLD010012892.1:0-58276 GCA_004027595.1 Dinomys branickii | reverse complement strand
TCCCAGAAGATCTGAAAACATCATATCACTCTGATATATGTGCACCCATGTTTATAGCAGCACAATTTGTAATAGCTAAAATGTGGAAGCAACCCAAGTGCCCATCCACAGAAGACTGGATTAAAAAATTGTGGCATTTTTATATAATGGAATATTATTCAGCTATAAAGAAAGAAAGTTTTGGGGACTTTGTAGGCAAGTGGACAAAACTGGAGTCCATACTCATAAGTGAAATAAATCAGCGATACATGTTCAGGCAACGTATTGTATCACTGGTGTAAGAACCCGAGGGTGGGAATATAAACTAAGAGACATGAAGGAAATCTGCTCAGAAACAAAGAACAGATGGGACAAAGGAAAGGAGAAAAGAAAAAGACAAAAATGTATGTATGTATATATGAATATACATATATGCAGGAGGGCTAACATGGTTCTACTATTGTATTATATCACTTAATGCTAAGCAATAATCGATGACAGGATATTTGATTAATCTTGTATGTCTGTATGTGTTATCCTGAAAACACACTTCGAAGATATCAATATGTAAAGCAGCAACTAGTGGTGTTTTTTTGTTGTTGATGTTGTTGCTGTTGTTGTTGTTTGCCTGTTTTGTTTCTTGTCCTTGGATTTTTGGTTTTTGTGTTTTTTCTGTTGTTGAGAGGATTAATTGTCTGACTAAATTTGTATGTCTGTATATGGGTTCATACATTTACAATTCGAAGAAATCAATGGATAAAGCAATAACCACTGTTGAGACCATATCACCTTGTCTATAGATTAGTTGTGATTGTACTATTTTTTATGATAATTGGTGTCTGTTTGTCAATGTTTTTGTACTTTTATGTTTTTAAAATAAAAAATAAAAAAAATAAAAACTCACACCTAAAAGGCTTTAAAGATGATCGAAGTCTGATGTTTTCATTCTACAGAAGAGAAAACTGAGGCACAGTGAAGTGAACAGACTTAAGGAAGCATTTACAGAGAACAAAGTCTTCAAATAATCCAGGGATGACTACACATGCAGTGGTGGCTCAGATGTGCTCAAGGACAACTGGTTATAGCTTGATCTAACTCTATACCAATTTAGAAAGCATACTCTATAAGATCAGTTAAAATATAAGGTCTCTTATTGTATGGATACACAAATAAAGCTATGAAATGTCTGTGGAACTTGGAACTTCATTTCTTACTCAGGATGCTTTAGATTTTTGTAACAATTATACGCATGGCTCACATTTTAATCACTCATTTTCAGCAGCACCCATTTTGAAAAACAAAAGTACACTGTTGCTTCCTCAGCTGTGGCAGCAGAATGTGGACATGTAATGCAAGAAGCAAGGGAGAGCTCTAGGCAGGCTGCTCTACACCCAAAGGGAACCAAAGACCCCTGAACACTGTAAAGCACAGGTTTACACCTGAGACCGTGAACTGCCAGAAGCCAGAGCCTCGGCTGGTGCTCACAGCCCTGAAGTGGTATCTTGCCCTAACCCAAACTTTCTCAGCAACTTAGGGAGCAGAACTCTTTTGACATGCTGGGCAGAAGTAACAGAAGCAGGGAGAATACCAGTAACAGCAATTAATCAGTAGGCTTTCAACTCTCCCTTTTCTGACAACTCAGTGGAGTTTATGCCTAACCCCCTCATAGGACCCAGTCAGGTGTGTTACGGTTTATATACAGATGTCTCCCCAAAGCCTCATGCGATCATAGGAGGGACTTCTGAAAGGTGACTGGACTATGGAGTGTGACACTCAGCAGTGGATTAGACTGTTGATGACATCATAGCTAAATGTGATGTTGGAAGGCGAAGCCTGGTCACCAGGAGGTGGATGGCCCGAAAGCTGTACTGTATCTCACCGCGCCCCCCTTAATGGCTCTCAGCTTCCCACTGCCATGTTATGAGCTTTTGCTCCTCTGCCATGCTGCCCTGCCTTGCACCCAGCCCATTATGGACTGGAACGCCCACAAACTGTGAACAAAAAACCAAAGCAAAGCAAAACAAAACAAAACCCTTTCCTCCTTTAAGCTGTGGGAGTCAGGTACTGTGTCTCAGCAAGAAGGAAACTAAAGGTGATTTCTCTTTAACTGGGAGGAGATGTGAAGAAATTAAAGAATTCCTTTCTTTCAAGCATTCAAGTCAAACAGAATGCCTAAACATTAGTTTGGACAACACAGACTGTTAGCACTGAGGCCAACTTCAGACAGCACACAAGGAGATAAGACCGAGCTACGCCAGCTTACTTTGTGTGAACTGAGCAATCACACCACAAGCATCTTTGTTAAGAGAAAGATATTTATGCCATTTGTCTTGTAAGTAAAAAAAAAAAAAAAAAAAAACCTGTTCTTAAACTGTGGGCTCTATAAATTCAAATATGCCTGTCTGAATAAGCATTTGTTAATTAGTTATTGTGTTGAGCCCGGCACTTGAAACCAAAAGAAATCACAGCCTCTGCTTATAGTGCCACAAAGGGATCTCATACCCTAGTAACTAGTTACAGTTTATAAAGCAGGATAAAGCGTCACAGCTGCCTTCACTGTTAGCTGCCATATGTTGGTATGTACAGGGCCCAACGCAAGTCTGGCTGACTAATGCTCATTCCCGGCACTGTCTCTCCTAGAACTTATAAAACTGCTGTTGGATACACATTTCTGTCCTCATTTATAGATTAAAAATGAGGCTTAAGTGATGCAGATGACAAAAAAGAGGTTAAGTGATCCCGAATCATACAATTGGTAACTGTAGACACAGTCTTTACGTAGCACTAACAATGCCCGAAACTGGTCAGTCAGGCACCTAAAATGGAATTTTCTGATTTCATCTTCACAACATCCCCTTAAATACTATCATTATCTGCACTTCACAAATGAGAAAATAGAATTTAAGGAACCTGCCATGGCAGATCTGCATTAGAAACCTAGGTCTTTTTCATGCCGTAGTGTGTATCTTCATCCACTGTCCGTGTATTCCTAAGCAGCACTATAAGAAATCAGGGAAGGCTTCACGGAAGAGGTGGTGTGTGACATGGATGTAGTCTGCACTGCTGACCTTCCGGAGCACATTCTTCACCACAAGTAGGCCCTCAGGACTGAGAAAAGCCTTAGCATGCTAATGCAGGAATGAACAGGAGTGTGTCTTTACATGCCCACTATTATGACTGTAGCATTTATGTGCCTCGTAAAGCCTGAGAATTCAGCTGGCCATATCCTTTCTACTTCTTCCTTCTATTTTATGAAATTCAATGCAGCACCAGGTACCCCAATTCAATTATAAAGAAGCTGGCATGACTGAAGCAGTTCCATGCCATAGAAAATACACAGTTCAATACACACTATGTATTTGAAGTGCAACATTCCTAAGCTCCTACTGTGACAAGGTTCATGTTCACCTGAAAGACACAAGCAGCCTATTGGATGCTGATCAGACTGAATTAACAATATGTCCACCTGAAAGCCAGGAAAGGGCAAACACCAAGAACAAAAACATGCAAATATTATAATTTGAACACATTAAGATAGCCAGACAGCAAGTGCACAGAAAGATTATTTTATGACTGTCTCAATGTTTAAAAGAAAAGTATGAACTTTTAATGCACTAATGTAAACATGATCTCATACAAGAGATCCAGAGATGATGAGTGGCCTATTTCTTTCAGATTCCTTTTTTTCCCAAATTATCTTAAATCTTTGAGAATATGGTCTATCAGACTTAGTATGGCTATTCTTTCCCCTCCCTGGGTGAATCTGCATCAGAGTACCACGATTTAGAGGGGAAAACTGAATGGATGCCTCTAAGCAGCCGCATTCAAGTAGCATTAAGGGAGCTTTTAGAGTCGGCAGTCACAGGTGCCCAGAGCAAAAAGACTTCAGTTTGTGAAGACGGTGCTGCTGGTGGGTACTCTACCTTCCTGTGCAGACGTAATGAATGATTTCACCTGCATTCTGCCAACACAAGGATTTGTCTTAGCTTGAGACTGGAACTCTATGAAGAGGCATCTTTCAAAAACTTTGCTAAAATAAATCACTCGCTTCCCAGCTGCTGCATCCAGGTTGTCAGGTAAGCTATTGCTCCCCCTGAAAAGCTGCAGCTGGGCCTCAGTGTTGTGTGCCCATGGGCCTCAGGCTCAGGTCAGAGTGGCTGTGGAACTATCGCATTGCCCAGGATGTAGGACCAAAGTTAACATTTTAGGTTATTTCTCAACTAATTATACAACTCCCAGGTGAATGTGTTGAAAGAATTTAAGTGTCTCAGTGTGAACACTGCCTACAATAATGATAATAAAGTTCAACACTAGTAAGATAGTTGCTAAATTAAGGTATATTCACATAACACAGTATTATGCAACCATTGCAAGTACGGTTTAAAATAAGAAATACCCAGAATAAACAAATTTACAGAAACAGAAAGTAGGCTGGGATATGGGAGGTGAGTACAGGATTTGGAAGAAAAGGAGTTACTGCTATTGGGTATGAGAAGTTATTTTTGTTGTTGTGTTTTTGAGACAGGGTCTCCCTATGCAGTTCAGGCTGGCCTTGAGCTCACTTTGCAGCCCAGGCTGATTGCAACAGTCCTTCTGCCTCAGCCTCCCAAGTGCTGGGATTATAGGTGTTTATGGGGATTCTTTATGGGTGATAAGATACTTTAAAATAGAATTATTATACTTTAAATGGAAAAAAAAATCCCACTTTTAAAAAAAAATGTGGAGGTTTATTATCTTCTAACCCATTTTTACCAACACTATGCAGTGGCTGACATTCATTGAACACTTAAAACTTCATGATATCCACTGTTACCAGTATTTCACACACATCCTTCATTTCCTATCTTAACAACTCTTTGAGACCCACACTATTATAGAGGAGGAAACAACCCTGACCTGTGGAATAGACAGCGTGACCAAGTTCATACAATTAATGATACAGCATAGAGTTTAGAACAAAAGTTTATGATCTTAACTGTGCCAGAGAGTGATCAACAGTCTTAATAGTAAATGCACAGGTGGCAACCTTTACCCTATTTTTTACAACAAATCTAAATTAATTTTGGAATAAAGGAGAGAAAAGAAATGACTGTAATTTTGCCAAGTAAAAGTAAGTTGTTCTGCCCTTTGATGGGCCCTGGACATACTCATGTGCCACACACAGTTTGACAAACCTCTGGCCAAGAAACACTGCACCTCATTGTTTCCAGAATGGATATGATCACTATTAAGACAAAAACCTGCAAAAGCACAATTAGTTATGGCTTAATAATGCTGACTCAAAACAGTTGGAAGAGGTGAGATCTGGATCAATGGAGATTTGGGCAGTATTTCCTTTGACTGGATTTCTCTGTCAGAATAAGACATCATATGCTTAAATCAATTCACTAAGGCTCTTGCTACTTTCTGAGGCAGTGTCATTCACTTCTGACCCAGATGGTGGGTCACTCTTCCTCACAATGAACTCAGTACTTTGGGGACATGAGCCCTAACCACTGAAAGTGTAGCCTTGACCCTCAACCTTCACTGCTGCATCTTTGGAAAACACAACAGTTCCCTGACCACTTAAAAAATGATTTCCAGGTGTTACCATCCTAGTCTTTGTTTCCCCCTCAAAATACGGTACTCAGTCGTGGTGCAGAATGGGGTGGGAACCTCCCTTGTTGAGGACATTACAGAGTTTCGTAACTTCAACTTGGCTTCTTTCCCTAAGGACTGTATGAACTCACACATTGGCTACAACCTCAAACGCTGCCAAGAGTTTAGAACAAAGATCCAGGACTTTGGATTTACTCATTCTACTTCTGATGGGCCACTGCGTGAAGGCCCTTAGAGGTCGTTTCAAATCTATCATTTCACAGATGTAGAAAGTGGCCCAGGTGCATGGCTATACAAACTGCTCAAAATTCCGTAAGTAACACTGCTCTCCTGATTCCAGATCCCCCAGCAAACATGCTACTAACTCATAATAAACATCCAGCTAACAACAAAAAGCAACAAAAACTCCAGGTGTTCTCAGAGTTTTGTTTTTTGTTTGTTTGTTTGTTTTTGTCTTTTTCACTATGTAGTTCAGGCTGTCCTCAAACTTGCAGCAATCCTACTGCCTCAGCTTCCGCAGTGTTGGGACTACGGGCATATGCCACCATACCCAGCCCTCTCAGACTTTAAAATGATTAAAGTTCTTCACATTTTAAGAAGAAAATGAAGAGCTCTGCAATAGGAACCAATGGAAAGCCACATGAATGCATTAATTCTGCCACTGAAGGATTTCTGATCACCTATGATGTGCCATATGTCTTCACTGGGGCAGCCTCAGAGAGCATTATCTTATGTTTTCTTTGGAGGAAAAACCAATTGGCTAAGTGAGAAGCCATATTTATTAACCAATTGGAGCCACAGCAGTATTTATTCAAATAATTCTCTAGTCAACACACCCAAAAGCCCTAAATCACCACTTTCCTCTGATCCTGTCCCACAAAGGGAGGGATGCTTGATGTTACAGCTAATGTCCTAGCTTTCAAGCAGAGACAGGTATAATCTAACTCCCCAATTTGTCTAATAAGACATTTTCATTGCAGCTGGATGCAGCTGAAACTGAATCTCTCCCATGCATATCCCTAACAAAAAACATAAAAGGCATGTAACAGAAAAAAATGCAGGCACACACACACATACAAACAGATTGACTGCTTCATCATATCAAACTGAACAGGGATGAAATAAAGCCAAAACGATTGCAAATGGGGTACTGACCCATACTACCTATCTAATGGAAGTTCGCATTCTACTCTGTATTTTACTACCTCAGGCCTTTGCTCAAATGGTGTCCTCTAGCTAGAGTGTTCTACTCATTTATCCTTCATTGTCTAGTAGGCCATGAAGGATAAGATCTCTCCAGCTGGAACATGGCATGATCTCATATGTGATCTCAGAACAACCTGAGCTATCATCACAGCACTGACCAGACTATGTGTATTAAAGTTGACTCTGTGCCTATAGTACTGTACACCTATACAGTACTACCTCAGTGCTGTATACCTATAAACACCCCTGAAATAGAAATCATGTGTAACTGATTCTGTCACCCATCCCTCAGCACCTATCAAGCACACAGCAGATGCTTAAACAATATCAATCAAATTAAATTGAACTTTGTATGATGTGAAGTGATCTTCAGCATTTAAAGTTTATATTGCCAATGGGAATTTGTCCTGTGGGTAAATTTTAGACAGCACTGTTTCTATACCGAGGTTAAGTGGGTATATAAGTGTGTATAATATGTAAGGAGGAGAAAGGAAGAAAACAGGGATGTATTAAATCTATGATTGTTTTTTGTTATCTTCTGTCTGGGAGTTCTGCCTGGCTTTACACGCAATCACTCCTGTGCCTATAAAAGTACTCCAAACTGAAAGTTATACACAAATCCACAGAGCAGGCTGAATCCAACTATTTGGCCCTCTGGCAGAAGGTGTAAACAAACCTATTTTCATTTCAAAATTTGTTTTTTTCAGCATATAAGATAGAGTGCCAAAAGTGGACTTTGGCACTGGAAAGACCCGGTTTTCAAACTGCCTCTCCATTTTTCAGCTATGCCCTTGGTCTCTCAAGTTTTTCCAATGCTCAGCTCTTCCTTGGTACAAAATTGGAGTAAGACTAGTTCACATGCAGATGACCACGAGAAATGGACCGATAAGAGTTCTAGAATCCAGCAGGCATACCTGAAATGCCAGCTCATCTTAAATCTAAGTGCGGTGGACTCCAGAGTTATGGGAAAGAATAGGGGAATAGCTCTTTCAAAGGGCAAGAGCTAGGGGACACTTATAACCACTTGGACCACATCCTAAAAGGTTAGCTGGCCCTACAACGCAGCCTTGTCCTTACACCCATCTTTCTGAACCATGATGGAAACACCAAACCAGAGCACAAACTGCAGACAGAAAATCTGTAGAGAAGCAAGAGTACATATGGGCTCTGAACATTCCTTACTTGCTGTGTGTCAACATGGTCTGCTTGCTTCACTTCTCTGGGCATCATTTTGTTGGAAGCTGGTCTAGTACACTAAGTAAAGCAGTTGCAAGCTAGTTAGCAAAGTCTACATCCCAACTGACAGCCAACAATTCACGAGTAACGATTCACACTACCATTTGTGAATAATTATTCACAAATGATTCACACTAACATTTTAGGGACTGAGGTTTTCAAACACGGCAGTTAAATTCACAGACTGCGCAAGTTAGCAAACATCACATGCATCCTTATTCTAGCCTTTATCAGCGGGGAAGTTACTTTCTGAGCCCGTTTCCTCATTTTTAATAATAGGATCCTCACCTACATCAGGTTGTTGTGAGGAAAATGTGAAACATGTCGAGAGTTCAGTACAGTGACTGGCATCTCGTCAAGACAAGCAAAAGCCTCAACACTGTACAGCTGTCATTACGAACAATATTAAATACAGGCAAAGCATTCAACAAATACACACCGGGCACAGTCGTACTCAAGAAACATGCAAACTATGCACATCAAGTAGAGAAAATGATAGGCACCCACAAAATCTCACACAGGAAAACAGGCGAAAAGCCAGAGAACCAAAAAAGATTTTTTGTGTGACAAGTCCTGGCCCCAATCTAGGTTTTCTTTTTCAGAATTACTAAACCTGAAGATGGTGATGGAAGACATGGAGTTACATACAGAGCTTACATGGAAAACAGAAGATCCAACTAGAGCTATTACTTCAAATCCAAAAGCAAAATCCTCCTGGGGCTTCTCTGTGTACTTGGTTTGGCGAGAGTAAACATTTCAGGTCCACTCTCTGGAATTCTTTTAATTTAAAATTTTAATTTTTATTAGTATATATTTGCAGGTTTTTTTGTTGTTACTGTTTGTTTTTTTCAGACAAAGGTCCTACTATGTAGCACAGGCTGGCCTCGAACTCACAATAATCCTCCTGCCTCAGCCTCCCGAGTGCTAGGATTACAGGTGCGCACCACCATGCCCGTGTGTTTTCAGTATTATAATGATTATGTTCAGGGCTGGCAGCTGGTACATGTACACATCTTAGTTAATATCTGAAAATTTTTCATTCAGCTTTGATGAAGCAATCTGATCGCACTTTTTAAGAAACTTACTGCTCTGTGTTTATGTGGAGCTCTTCACTGAGGACGTTGGGTGCCTATGCCTTCCCACACAAGTCTGTACCTCATCACCACTGTCTGTGGGTACAGAGAAAACGCTCTTTTCCTGAAGAGAAAGGAAATCCAGTTCTTCCCATCAACCCATCTAAGCCACCTGCACTTTTTGAATATTCAATCCTACTTCAAATTAGCCACCTTCATCCTAGCTGCTGTTACATAATTATCATTTTTTACATCCTGGCAAAGAAAAAATAATACAAAGAACAAATGACTTTACCTCAACACTTAGAAAAGTTAAGTACAAACTTCAAATAGAATTCAACCTCAACAGGAATGCTTTTGGAAGTATTCAAGAATGCAAAGGAAATTTTATTTATTTTTTTGTTAAGAATTCTTTGTCCCCCCACTCCACTAAATAGCTCTGAAAAAGAACTAAAAAGCTGCTTCCCTAGTGTATCTCAGCTTAATTTACTTTATAATTTCTTATTTGTTTCCAGTAAAAGTAAACGTTATTAATTTTTCCATCTGAAAGGAGAAGTCCATTACAAACCAAGGACTGGACTATTCATAATGTGAAAGGACATGCAGCATGACAGGCACAATTTCCACTTCCTTTTATAAAAACTACATTTTTATAAAAATTCAACAAACCCTTAACAACAGAAAGCGTTTTTTAAACAGAAAATAAAGTGATGAATTGCATAAGGAAATAGTATTCACATTATAGAAAGAATGAGTGGTAACAACATTCACAAAGATTCAAACACAAACTGGATCAATCTTTCAAGTTGAACTTTCGTTTGAAGGTCAAACCAAGTCAAGCTATTTTGCTTAAGTGGCTCTTGAAACTGAAGGGGAAATTACAATTGTATATCTAGGCTACCTCACTGTCTTCTCATTTTCTAAGTAGGCATCCCTCATTCAAGCCAGTTATTTAAAAGACTACTTTCCAAAGAGTTATGTAACAAAATGTTAATTTTGATCATCTTTGAGTCATGGGATTATGTGTGCTTTTTAAATTTCCCTCTTTATTTCTACAATAAACAGACACAGCTATAATAATTTTTAAAAGTTACAGCAAGGCGTTTCTCTTCATGAAACAAAGGTTTATATCAAATGGTAACAATACCGAACCATTAGTATTTTTACTGGTCACACTAATGCAGGTTATGCTATACATGAATCATGCCGGCCCCACAGAAGCTGACCTCCTAGAAGAGCTCCACCGCCACAAGCACGACGAGTGCCACCCAAAGTGCACGAGGGACACAGCAGGAGCAGCAGGACTAGGGAACACAGAACAAGAAAGAAGAAAGGTCTCTTCAAGAGGGCTACAAGCGAGATGAGTCCAAAAAGGCGCGTCGGTGTCTGTCTGCTATGGGGGCGACAAGATCACGTACAATGGTAAGTTTGTCTTTATGCTCTTTCAGAAGGCAAGAGAGGAGGATTGTGGGGCAGAGCTCCCTCGCAATGACTGGTAAGGAGAACAGACACCCTTCCTCAGACCACAGAGTTACCCAGGCCCACCAATAAGGAAGTACCTTCAATTTCCACGGAGTAGGTATATCAAGCATGTTTCTTATGTAGTGAAAGAGAGAAACACGTGATGAGATAGTGTCACAAACACCAGCTCTTTATTCATTCACTTTAAAGTCTGCTACAAGCATCCCAGCCCCGTGAAAGTCTACCTGCATTTCACTTGTTTAGTTACAGTTGAGGAGACAATGTACATGCGCTATTTTTTTACTTTTAATCACATGATGCCAGTAACCAAATTTGAAAAGAACTCCATGCCATGAAGCAAATGTAGTTATCCTGATATGTATTCCACAACTCCTTACAATTCTGATGGCATAAAAATTACTTTAAGCTGGAGCATGTGACCAAAATAAACTCTTAACAATTCAGAAGAAATAAAAAACAAAATGAATGAAAAGACTTATTTCAAGTTAGTAATTTCCTGCTTCTTGCACACTTTGGCAGCACTGTAGCATATCACAGAGTGTTTTTTCATACTACGACATCAACAGAATGCCCTTTTCGGACTAGCACCATGAGGCATCCTGCTCAAATACAAATGGCTCTCCACTTAGTGACATAAAACAAAAATGTAATTAGGAACCACTACATTAACAAAGTGCCTTTGTCATAAATAATCTCCCTTTTAGATTATCCAAATATATATCAGATCTCAAGTGGTCTTTTCAGAATATCAAAGTTCCTCCTCTTCTTCACTACCTTCCCGCTCGCTTACGGCTCAGTCACTAACGTGAGCAGCAAAAACTGGCTCAACCGCTCCTCACCTCAGACTGAACTGCAGTTTAAGAGAATAGAACACATTTCCCATCCATTTCTTTTTTCTCTACTAGGAATGCTATCTTCACCGGTTTATTTTCTCAGGCTGTGTTTCTTTTCATTTGATAATACTGATCATTTTCATCACTAACAGAATGACCAATAATCGGGCACCTTTTCAGTAGACCCTTAGCCAGGCATTTAAAAAGATTAACTTATTTAATTCTCATTTCATTCTATAAAGTCATTATATGATCCCTATTTTAAAGATGGAGAAACCAAGGCTTGAGGAAACTGATGCACAGAGAGGTGTAGCAAATGGACAAACAGAAAGCAGTATGGCTAGCAGAAAGCCAGAAATTAATAGTGCCTGGAGAGCATATAACACCATAGTGGGAAAAGGTGGGAAGGAAGAGTTGGGAAGCAGATTCTACCCCTGACTTTGCCTCCCCCGGTTGATAAAGGGTATATCCGCCCCTACTGCTTAGGTGTACCCCATATCAGTCCACTGGTGACTCCTGGGCTCCTGGGGCCACTTGGTCAGGAAGAAGCAGTCTGAGGTTTTAAAAAAATGTATACCACAGGAAAACTCTGCAAACGCATCAAGAATAATTATTCTCCAGGACTGAATTAAACAAAAGGTTAGTAAGTCTGTTATGGAAACATTTATTTTATGGTTCTGGTCTATCAGTCAAATGACTGCAGTAAGTTTCAGGGGAGGTTAAAAAAAACTGCAACATCCAGGCACTTTCAGGATCATGAACCGTATCACTGGGAAATGAGATTTCCAAGTCAGACACCAGATAGGACCAAGCTGCATGGGATGCAGACTACGCAGGTCTAACTGCTACCTGGTCACTGCCCACCACAGAAATGACATCTGGGATTAAAATAATACAAAAAGAAGGCTCAGAAACAATCACACGACTCAACATAAATGTTTACTGAATGATCAATTAATTAAGGCAATTATTCTTGCCTTGTACTCAACAACCACAATAGAGAAGGCGGCAAAGTTAAGTAACAGGGACTCTTTAGGATGAAGATCACTGGTTCTCACCCTCATTATTCAGTGTGTAGTCTGGACATTAGCAGCAGCAGCATCACTTAAGACCTTGTTGAAAATGCAGAATATTGGACTCTACTCAAAATTCCCTATTTCAAAGTCAGCATTTAACAAGCTAATCTGTGACTTGTTCGCACATGGAAGTTTGAAAAAGCACTGGACTAGGTCTCTGAAACACATTGAAAGCAAGCTAGATAAAGGAAAGGCAAGAAACCAAAGGAACTAACTTATGTATGAGAAATATCTACTTGTACCAGATAGATTGGTATTAGGTGCTTTACATGAGTTAAAGAACTAATAGTGATGCAAGATGAATCATGTCAACTTCTGCTATCAAAGGAATTGGAAAATATGCCGTATTCTTACAATTGGGGAGGACCATGGCAAAGCCATTTAAGGGGAAATATACCACTTTTTGACAGTGCCCATTTTAGTATTAATCACCAAGTAACAACAAATGTACCTATATACATTGTCATTAAAAGATTCCAAAGCAGATATAAGACCCAGGAGCAAAGCTGGAATGACATTAAACTGCAAATAAAACCATCAAACAACAGCTAAGAGGAACAATTTCTCCCAAACAGTTCAGTCATAGCCAAAAACCTCAGAACATCTCAAGAGACCATTTGGAAAACTTCCGCAAAAACTGAGGTACAACTGACTTTTGGAGATAGTTAAGGTCTTAGATAATAGTGCACTCATGATTTGGGCCCTCCAACAGGGACAAAAAAGGATCTTTTCCCAGTCAGTCTGCTTACTTTTCATGGCCAAACCAGCTTTCAGTAAAACAATACTCATTTATTCAGAGACAGACTACTCAGTAAGCCCCCATAGGCTGGCCCAGAACTTGCAATACCCCTGCTTCAGCCTTCCAGAGTGCTGAGATTACAGGTGTGCACACCCTACTAACAGCACTCAAATAAAAATTAGTGCAATAAATGGACAATTATAGAAATCTACCTGAAAAATGCCTTGTGGTGGCTTGAAAAATGTTATCAAAAGCCATGAGTTTATTATAGCCAATGTAAACACAAAATGCACAGCTTGCCTATCAAAGTCTGCAATTTCATACTAGAACAGGAAAAGGCCAGGATGTTTCTATTATTAAATCACTAGCTCTTAAGAGTTATTCCCCCAAATCATCCACACACAGTACATGCTACCAGAACTTTATGGCAGTCAACTTAACTCTTACAACCAGCTCTAGGAAGATGGTGAGATAATTATCTGAGTATAGGAGGTAGAAACAAGGGATGGGCTTGATGGGAGATGACAGGACAATAGTGGGTCTGCTCTTGCTGTTGATTTTTGGTCTAGGGGTAAAGAGAACCAAGCCTAAAGGTCAGAAGAGGAGAGTTTAAAACCCAGCTCTAATTATACTCAAACTATTTGACTCTGCACAGTTCCTTCAAATTCTATTTTATTCATCAGTTAACGACAATAACTGATCCAGTGCAGCCAGGAGGAGAAAATAAAAGACTAGGTGAGAATCCACAAAAGACCCTCTCCATAAAAGGGAAAACACTGCAACGATGTAAAATAACCTTTCTTCTCCCCCTCAAAATACTTTCTTCACCGTAGAGGCTCTGGGATCTGCTTCCTGCCTACTGGAATCACCAGTAATGAGAGCTCCTCCAGACTTTGTCCATATGCCCTATCACTTGTCTCAGGGTGAAGATCTCCCAGAGGCACCACAGAGCAACCTAACCAGATCAACTTTTCAGCAGTGATGTGTTATTAAGAAAAGCTTAGGTGCCAGTCAATGCTATCAAACAACACGTGTGCACATTTGTTCATTCTAGACCTGTTTTGTGGTCTGCTTGTTTATATAATCAATGCTGGACTGAGAGAGGAAGTGTCTTCGCCCTAGGAAATCAGGTAACAGAAATGGAGACACAGAAAAATGAGTAGGGATACCCTACTATAACTGCTTGGAACTGACCCAAACCAAGGAGTAAGAAAGTTGGGCCAGTTGTTCATGGCACAAATAAAAATGAAGCATCAAAATACATTTGTTAAGTAACTAGATAGAGAAAAATACATTATATATTCTCCTTGGGAGCAGTTCTAAATGTAGCTGGAAGGTATGAATTGATAATTTCTCAGTGCAAGATGGTAAGAGTAACTTGGAGTATGTCACTAGTTGCCTTCTCCCAAGAAAGATGAGTTCAGTCACCTACAAAACTCTTTGTTTGGACGAATGGCATATGCAAGTCTGAGTGTCAGAGCACAATTGCCTGAAACAAGACAAGTGAGACAGAATTCTTTTTTTTTTTTTTTTTTTTTTTTTTTGGCGGTACTGGGGATTGAACTCAGGACCCTGCGCTTGCTAGGCAGGCGCTTATTCCACTGAGCTATATCCCCAGCCCTAAGACAGAATTCTAATGTCAGTAGATTTCGTTTTCCTAAGCCCCAGCTACTGAATAAATACATCTTTTTGAGGGACTCCCCTAGTCTCAGGCAGACACTGCAAAAAAAAGTACCAGAATAACTAACATACTCATTCAACAAATACTTAATGACCTATATGTGGTCATTAAATAGGCAATGAATAACAAGCACAAGCAAGCACTAGTAAGACATACTTACCATGTAGTGTCTAGGTTAGTCTGATCAAGACAAAGATGGACCTAAAAACCAACAACAAAAGTGGAGTCTGCAGGATGCTTGATGTTGCCGTGATGATGAATCTAACTTTAGAGCTTTTTTAAAAAAACAAAGATGGACTTTATTAATAACTTAATGGACAGAAGGGGTAGAATCCATGTTGCTTTCATGGTAACAAACTGCTAGCTGTGGCATGTGTGCAGCAGGTTTACCACCACTGGCTTAGGGCTCAAGTTTGGTCATTCAGTAACACTTCACTGACAAGGATCATAAGGTGTCACAGGCAGACTGGGCTTGAGAGATCCTGTATCAGGTGGAGATTGACTTGGCATATTGCCTTCCTCTGGTCCACAGGTCTAGTATATGCCAAAGGATAGGATTTTGGACCAAGGAAAATGCATGGAGGATACTTTCACCATGGGTCACTGCAAGCTAGAAGTTCAAAAGGGAAGAAGCATGGAAAGACACTTCGGTGTCCTTACAATTCTACTGGACAGACAAGGGCAGAGTCATAAAATGGCAACTTGGACATTTCATATCGAAAAATGTCCAAAAGAATCTGCGATCTCCAACATTTCCCTTCATGGGTTTACAAATAAATCTGAAGAAACTGCTAACTCAATTATCAATTTACATTCATTATGAAAACAACATTTGCAAAACAGCTGCCACCAAGGGTCCTACTCCACATGCCGGTCTCCTTTCTCCTGGTGTAAAGGAAGGGAAACAGGCTTGGTGGTTTGTCTCATGCCTGACGGAGGAGGCTGTTAGCAGCACGCACCTCAGGAAAAATAACAAAGCCATGTCCACCTGCATCCAGAGAAACAGGACCACACTCACACCTATTTGGAGAAGCCACACCTGTCTGGAGAAGCACAAACACCCTATCTCCACCCGCAAATTTCTCAAGGCACCAAACTCCTCTCCTCCCCTTTATATCCTTTGTTCTGCCCCAGCTTCCTGCTGATTCTGTTTTCCAAACTCATCCTGCTCCTAAGGAAGTGAATAAACAGCTGTGGCTGCTTATACAGAGTTTTCTCAGGTGGTCTCTCTCCCCTCTGGGCCTTTAACATGTATGGTGCCGAAACCCGCGATAGGATACCCCTCTTTAGAGGGACTTCAAATCCCCTCTTGAGCTCCAGGGGTCTTCAAGAGGGCACCCTGTGACTCTGACATCTCAGATCGCACTCCAGACACTCCCTGCCAGCTGCAGATTGGGTAAGATTTTGCACCTTTAAGACTTTTCCCTTTGTCTACCTCTTCCCTTCTGTCATGACCTCTGACTCACAGAGAGGAGCACTGCACGGAACCTAGCGTGAGCCCAGGTCACACACCCCTGTTGCCTGACTTTGCCCTCACCCAACTCCTCTCTCACTACCACCACCATTCGCCTTGAGGCACAGCCTCAGGGCATGGCTGTGGGCAGCAGCCCTGCCTACGGGCCAGTCCTGGTACAGGGATCGCAAGCCACAAAGTGCTGGTACCAAGCACCTGCACCTAGTACACCCAGGCCACCCTGCCCAACCCTGAGCTTACTTACTGCCCTCAGAGCCCTGGTGGCATGGCATAGCAGCCACACAGCAACACCATAAGGTTCCACCAGTGCTCATGTGTACACTGGAAGCACAGCACATGTGTGCACAGCCCGCTGCCCACAGCACCCACACAGACAGCCCTCCCTCCGTGCAAGCGTGCCTGAGCCCAGCCCAGGTAAGGTAAATGTGGACCTGTGCCTTTCTTGCCCTGCCAGACCCCTCTATGCATTGGCCCACTTCTGGCTGTGTTGCTACCACATCCCTGGGCATGGTACCCCCCCCAGCTGGCCTGTACCATGCCACCCTTCCCCTCCCTGCTGCCACCCACTGTGGGTGCTTGGTTCTGTAAATGAGCTGGTCTCACCCTGCCCAGGCCCACCCAGGGCCACCTTCTGAAAGCCCAATGCCATCCACAGCGCCCTCGGGCTTGGGCTGCACAATGCTCCTCTACTGTCTACCACATGTTCTTCCAACCCCCACTGTGCCACACACCTGGTCAGGACTACGAACTTCCCCGCTCTCCTCCCCACTATACCCATTCTGCAAGGGGGCAGGAACAAAAAAAGCTCTCTCTCTGTCAGGCCTCTCTTAGATCAGCCAGCATCTGAGCCCTTTCTCTTCAGACTCCTAAAACTCCAGTTTTTCTCCAGCTCACTGAAAGTTAACTTTAAACCCCTTGAACGGACACTGTTCTTCCCTCCAGGAGGTTAAATTAACAAAGCTTACAACAACTGTTTGCCTTTAACAGGGGAGCTGGCTATTAAAAAGGAATTCACACTTGTGCTTTGCATATGCTAAGGCTGATATAACTGATCTTCTCTTCTGGGTGTTTCATAACTGAAGTTTAGAGAACACACTAAACTAGAAAGATACCTGGGCTAAAAAACAGCCAATATTTTTGGCCTTCACCCTTTAAGGTAAGTGGAGGCCCAAGATAGGAGAAAACCTTTTCTAAGGGAATCCTAGAACTTTGGTGAGTCACCCAATCTCCTGAATAGGGAGACTGCTGGATCCCAGAGGACAGAGATCAACAAATATATAGTGTGTCAAAGGAGGATTACCAAGAAAAATGTCTCCCATGCTTTCACAGAAAGCAACATGGTCAAGCAAATCCGTGATCCATCCTGGCAGCTGACACTGACAGAGTAGCTGAGCAAAGTTCTGTACGTGGTTCCAAAAGTAACGCCTAAAGAGGCTTACCTGACCTCAACAGATGGCAAGAGGTCGATTTTCATTAATACAGGTTTAACTTGGTTTTGAACACCAAGCAGCAAAGTATAATCAAAAGAGATAAACTTTTATCATCTGTCTATCTGTCCTCCAATGTAGTGGTTATTCACTGTAGAGGACACCTCCGTTCCCCTCTCTTTCATAACTAACTAACTAAATAAAAAACTAAATACACCATCCTCCAAAATTAGAGGCCCTTAGGTATCCTGACAGCAGCACAAGGGGATACTTGTAAAATTATAAAGGCTAAATGTTATATATACATTTCTGGTGTTTTGCTAATATCTCAGTGACTACTCAAGATATTAAGAAAACAGGTTAATACCATGTTGGATTCTGAAACTTCTAGGACCTTCTCCTTACCCTCTTTGTGAGAATCTATCACTGGCTCTTCCTGGTAAAAGTGTTTTTGGTTATATTCATAATAACTTCGTTAATTTTACTGTTTGGCCCATGCTTACATCTCTCTTTGGTCTAGCCTCCTCCAGACCTACGACTGTATGCTGACTCAAGATGAGAACATTTGATGTCTATCAAGGGCCTTTAGACAGACTCTCTGGAGAGTATCTCTAACTGCCAATCACAACTACAGTCTTTGTCAGTCTGAAGCAGCCAGAATGGTCATTGCCCCCTGCCCCCTCACAGCAGTTTGAATATTATAGACAGCTTGATAGGGCAAGAGAGACTCCATTTTCTGTTTTTAACTCTACACTAAGAAAAGTCACTTAAAGTGCACTTAAGCTGTAGTTCACCCCAGTTGCCCTGGTCAGTTATCAACTTGGCAGAGCAGAGTCATAAAATGGGAACAGAATAAACAGAACTGAGAAGTGCGCTAAAAGTTAAACTGCAATGGTCACTTTGAATTCGGCTGTCTGACCTTCTAGAAGTAAAGTTTGTGGTAAATGTGATATAACTCTTACATTCTTGTAAGAGTCTCAAAAATGAGGTAGTAATTACTATGGAAACCTAAAATATACTTAAACCAAACATGAGATCCTGATCACAGTGGACATCTTTTCTGGGTTCTGGTTAGACACTGTCAATCAGCTGGCTCAAATAAAGCTTTGTTTATTCCTGCCTTTTCAGTTTTCTTGTGAGTGCCTTTCCTGATGAACTTGCTTGAAGCTAAGTGAGGTAGAAATATTACAGGGAGTCGGCTAAGACTGTGCCCTCCAGAAAGTCAAGATGAACGGTAAAAACACCACAAATGTGGCCAGAGACACATCACTTGGCCAGGCCTCAAGATAACAACAAAAGAACCAGGTCTACATACTTCCCAAGAGATGAGCTAAACATTTTACTTTTGCAGGCAAGGTCTTATAATGCTGCTTTTTTATTTATGCTGCATTTAGACTCACTTAAAAATGCTATCAGGTGGACTTTGACACTAATTACAGGATAAGTTTTAAAATGCTGTAACATGGGTCTTACCAAATCTAGTTTATATTTTAAAAATATATGTGCCTATTAATAAAGCACAACACCCCTTCTATCAATTCAGCCTTTCTCTTCTTTCATGTACATGTGAAAGCTGATGGATGTGCCTTTACTAACTTGAAAATCATGGTTGCTAGGTGATGAGTGTAAATTCAACATGTGAGCTTCAGAGACACAGAAATTTTAGATCAGACTTTAAACAAAACATAGCCTTGTCTTGCTGCTAAAGGGTTGCCTAGATGATTAGACAGATAACACAGATGTCGTTGGAGATTTCTTTGCTTTAGAGCCCAGGGCAGAATTCCTCCAAGTAATTTGCTTCTATCTCTAGAGGTGACCTCTTTTTTAGGGTAAAAAGTGCTCTAACTATTGCCAACTTGCTCTTTGATATATTCTCATTCTCAAAAAATTAAAAAGCAATGGTTTATATCTCTTGATTATTAACCTTGCTACCAATGACTGTTACAGCTCAAATCAACTATAACTTATGCTGGCGGTCCCCAGGGACCCCCAACTGGCTCCTTCCCAGACTTCTTGGCTTGGCCATCAAACACTGAAGCTGACCAAAGGCTGACCCCTGGAACATCTCGAAGCTGAACTCTGGGTAACTCTTACAGCGGAGGGTAAGTCCATTCCACTCTGCCTTCCTTCGATGGACCAACCTCCTTAACCAACAATCACAGCTGCCCTAATGATGCCCTCCCCCACCTGAGGCTCCCATCATTTCTGCTCATCTCAAGCCCAGAGTCTGGGACATTTCTACTCCATCCCTGGCTTCATTCCAACAACTGTTTACCATTCTCCTCAAGTCTAACTACTCCTACCCTGTACAATGACAATATTCCTTTCCTGACCTGGCTCTCTAGGGCTATGACATATTATTTCTTGCCTACTGCACAAGGTGTCTGAATCCCTGTCAACTCCCCTCACAACACTCCCATTCTCCTATACAAGATGCAGGTGGTGGTCACAGGTTGATACAAGATCTCCATGCTACCAACCAGATTGTCCTTCCCATATATCCAGTGGTGTTTAACCCCTCCTCCAACCAAACAACAACTCCTCTCTTTTCTCCTTTTAATAAGGTAATTCTGTCTCTGGGTTTCCAGCTTTGCTCTCCTCAGTAAACCCCTCTACAAACTCATAAACACAGACCCCACTGATCCCTTTGATCATAAGACCTTGCTTCACTCATTACTTCAGACTTTAAAAGAGGTCAGGTTACTCCTCGGAATGCTCAAAATCACTAGACATGTCCCACTCACCCTCTTCTCATCCTAAAATCTTCAGAGACTCATGTCTTCCTCCTACCTCTCACACTTTCTTGCAGCCTCTCCCTCTTGCCTTTCCACCCTTCTGCCCACTAGAACACAGAGGCTCATCTCACCCTACTTTCCGTGCTGTTTAAACCCAGTTCTGGTCACAGAAACACCCACCTGTAGAACTGTCTTCCCCTGGTGTTTGGCTGACTGAAGAGACAACTGCCTTGGCCACTCACCCACACACATTATGGCCCTGAGTCCCAGCTGGACATCTGTTGTGAACCTTGTGCCACTGACACACCAAGCATGACAACTACCTCTCTGCTTGCCATGGCAAACCTTCCTTCTTCAATTCCCCCTTCCTCTCCCCTAGTCCGTCTCTTAAAAAACCTAAAACTTCCATACCCCCTACCAGCCTCAATCATCCAAATAGGTAGAGACGGATAACTGCTTCCTCAAGGCCCACCTCACTGAGCTCATGCTCATAAAGACTGGATTTCCCTGCTCCCAATTGCTCTCCCTCACATCTGAGCCACCCCCAGGGGAGCTACAAGATATAGTCCAGCTGAGCTTTTATATAGCCACACCTTTCTGCTGGGCTCCAAGGCCAGTCCTGTTGGAGACTATCTCGAGTTTTGTGACAGACCCGAAAAGAGATACAACGAGCTTCTAACCTTCTCCTGCCCTCTGCGGACACAAGCCTTACAAAGACAGCCTGGCTAATAGATGAGTTTTCCTTAAAAATTTAAACCCTTAGTTACTACAGCCCAAGTGGGCAGGACCGTTGCTGGTCATTCACAGCACCTTGAGAGCAGTCTGTCCTTGAGACCCTCCCCAGTGAGTACATCACTCCCAGGTAAGGCCAAGTCCTGCTGTTAACTCGCCTGATCCCGGCTCGTGAAAATCACAAGCAATCTGCCCTACTTTCCCCAGACTGTCCCAGATTTCAGAAGACGCCTGCATGCTCTGCTCCAGCCTCTCATGCTGCTTCCCCACTTCCTTCACTCAGGCTGCCTTGCCCTTTCCTGGTTCCATGCTCGAGTCACTGCTTATGTGGATAAAGATCTCTCTTTTTAGGACACTCTGTGATTTCTCCCCAGACAGGGTCAAGTTATCCTCACCCCCTCTGTACTCTCTTGTCCGATTAGCCCTTGCGTTCCCTTGCCACATCCCATGGTTGCTCTCCCACTGCTCCTCCAGACAGTCCTTGATGATCTCTACAAGACTCTGCAGTTATCACTTCCTGCCAAACCAGCCCAACCCTTCCTTAGCCAAGATTACTGGCTTTATATAGCTACCTATACAGCCACACCAGTTTCTCCCAGGTCTGGGTTTTCACCAACCTCACATACCACCCTTATACCCTTCTGCCCCCCAGGAACTCTCTCCTGATTAAGATGTCCACACTGCTCACAAGTACCACACAAAGGAGTCATGAGAAACAGCACCCACCTCCCTTGCTTTTTTCCTTTGTAACAACAAAGAGACAGGAATGTCATGCCTGATGGGCAAGGCTGTTACTGTAGGCACCTCAGGAAACCACGGAACAAAGCCATGTGCATTTGCACCAGCCATCCCCAAAAACGTGACACACTCACATCTGCCCTGCCCATCTGGAGAAGCACAACTACACTCTCTCCACCTCCACCTTCCTCAAGGCAGCAGACTCCCATCCTCTTTTTTTTTTTCAGTACTGGGAACAGAACTCATGGCCACACACTTGCCAGGCGAGTGCTGTGCTGCTGAGCTATATCCCAGGCCCCTTCCCTCCTCTTTAAAGCTTTTGTCCTACCCTCATTTTCTGCTGATTCCACTCTCCAAACTCAGCCCACTCCCAGGGCAGTGAATGAACAGTCATGGTTGCTTATACAGTGCTTCCTCAGGTGGTCTCTCTCCCCTCTGCACCATCTGCATGACACATTTACGTCAGAGAGGCTGCCATGCCCAGGGTGCCCTCTATCAGCAAAAGCTCTATTGTTTTATCCACGGGGGGGGGGGCACTTGGGACCAGGACAAACACCTAATTCCCAGGGGGCCCCTCCACTGGCTGGCCAGTGATATGAAGCGGCCTACTGTGAAGAGCTCTGTCCACGGAGCAATGGTTCTCTGTATTTTTGGTCTCAGTATTCCTTAATGCTCTTAACAGGTTTGCTGTTCTTTTTTACAGAGTGTTGTAGTTAACATTTTCTGTAATACAAATCAAAAAGAAAAATTCCCAAACCCCAAAGTGTGCATTTTTTAAGCTGCCAAAGGATGACATAACCATGTATCATGTAGTTCCCAAAAAACTCCACTACATATTTTTGAAACTAAGGGTCAAAGGACAAGTACTGTCTTGAAATTGCTAAGCAAATAGTGCTGACCTCTCGGACCCCCTGGATGAGTCTTGAGATCCTCCCCACTCAGGGAATCCCACACCACAGTTTGAGCACCTCTACAACAGGGGCTAAGATAGGCAGTATAGCTTTGTCCAGAATTTGTATCACCAAATAAGAAAAGGCCTGGTGTGTCAATAGCAGAAAAATAAAGGCACAGGGTAGTAAAGATGCAATCAACTGCAAAATATCTTAAATATTTATATGCTTCCCAAGTTAAACTCCATGTTTTATGCTTGGTTTACTTATTTACATCATCTTAACTTCAACTGAATGGTGCATGCATGCTTCAAATAAGATTACAGAAGTATCAGTGAATATAATTTTTGTATTAACTAGCAATTGTATTGATTTTCTGTGCCTCAAACCACTTGCCTCTGATTTCTCATTGTTGCAACACAGTGCAGGTAAGGCTCCAAGGGTAACAAAATTGAATGGAATCCAAAGAAAACCCCTGTAATAAACTCTGACTATTAATTAAGCATGCTAGTCCTCTCAAAATAAGCAAACCCTGACACGCCCATTAATTAACATTTTTTAAAGCTGTTACATAATCCTATCAGGAAACAAAAGCTAGGTGTACATAGACCAGCACAAAGGGAGAGTTCTGTCCATCTGCTGAGGACTGGCTTAACCTCATACACAGCTTCTCAAAGAGCTTCTGTGACACACTTATTCTTGTATGTTTGGTGTTTTCATGATGGTCTATTAACTGTCTTCCACCCTAAACTTAAAATTTCACCATTTGCCAAAACACTTTTTCTTCTAAATTAGGAAAAAGTACATAGGGCCAGAATTGGTAATACAGTTTCTTGTGCCTATAATTACATCTGTATAAAAGTAGTAAGAAACACTTCCCCACGAGGGTGGTCAAAGAGCTTGCAGCTACTATTTATACTGAGCACGCACCATACACCAACGTAGAAGTATAAGGAGCCTAACAGCCGTTACTTCATTTCTGCCCCACAGCAATCCTTTATACATATTATACTCACCTTACACATGCAGCAAAGGCTCGGAGGGATGAAGCAGCTTGCCTTACATCTTGTGTGTAGGTACCGGGGGTAAGAGATCTGAGGAGCTCCTGACATGTCACTTGTGTGAGAGAGCAGTAGAAACACCACATGTGTTCTCACATGGAAGGTGTACACATACAGAGGATACTTGCAGCAGTCGCCCACGCACAGAGAAGTGAAGCAACTTTCCCTAAATAGCATGGTTGGTAGTGTTACAGCTTAGATCCAGAATGTTACCCCAAACTCTCACACTCTCAGAAGCAGGGCCTTTGGGAGGTGACTGACTCATGGGACAGCAACACTCACAAGTGAATTCACCCGCTCACAAGTTCAGCAGCTAAATGTGCTGCTAGGAAGCGGGCCCTCGCTGGGATGGAAGTGTCACTGGGGCACGGCCTGGAAGGGTGTGTCTCCCTCTCAGGCTCCTTCCTGCACGCCATGGTACGAGCGGCTTTCCTCCACAGGGCCCTTCCACCACGGCTTTCCAGTCTTGGAGCCAGCGATGATGCATCAAATCCTCTAAAACCATGAGCCCAAATAAACCTCCCCTCTTCAGGTTCTGAGTGTCCAATATTTTGTCTCAGCAATGAGAACGTGACACAGAAAGCTAAGTGACAATAACAGGCTATTTAGGGGGCTGTGAGGTTTAACAAGTGGATGTGAGGTTTAAATAAATGGATATACTCAACCACCTGACATCGAGCAAGCATTTAATAAAATAAGCTGCTGCAATCCATGTATCCTGCACACAGGAAGTATTCAACAAACAGTAGCCAGCAACAACAACAGAGACTGTGTGTTGGTAAATAAAAAAGGAACCCACCTCCAAGAACATTATCCCAACTACTCTGAAATAGCGTTGGTGTCCAGTCACCCTGCAAACACTACGGTATCTCTAATACCTGTAGCTAGTCATGCATACCGTGTGAAAGTTTTTCATTTCTGCTATAAAAGTGTGCAATGGAATGTGATAGAAGATGTGTACGGCGGACGAGCAGTGGAGTTCCGGCCCCTCCTCGATGCACCACACCTCCGGCCTGGGTTTCCACAGCTACATGCTGAGGACAGCTGTGCCTTCCTGCGGGAACAGCAGTCCTTGGAGAGGGCAGCAGAGATCTTGGCTGCTGCTGTTGCTCTGGCCACCTCATTACTCCAAGAGACTGCAAACCCCCTAAGGACTGTTTCCTTAGTAATTTCCCACAGGACAGCTACTCCTGGGCTCTTTCTGCAGAATGGTTGGTCCAGAATTGGGGCTGCTGGCTGACGAAAACCACAAGGTAGAGGAAGAGTGAGAAAAACATCTGAACAGTAATGAGCCTTATTACCCCATGTATGCAAGGCACTAGTCAAGAAGACAACACCAGAGGAGAGAGCAGGCTACAGAGATCAAGCTGAAGGAATCCTCAGGAAGCTCAACACATAGCTAGAACAACTCTTCCTCAGGTCTTTACCAAGGTCGACGCCATGGGCACAGACAGCAACATCGTCACACATGCACTTTACTTACTAGCCCTCCACGACCTTCTGTGAGACTGTGAACTTTTCTTTTTGTCTTTTTGAGATAGGGTCTCGCTATACAGTTCAGGCTAGCCTTGAGCTTACTCTGTAACCCAAGCTGGCCTCGAACCCACAATGATCCTCCTGCCTCAGCCTCCTGAGTACTAGAATTCCACCACACCAGCCTCTGTGAATTGATTTCTCTGAGCTATTGCTTCTTCATCAATATCTCAAAGTAGAAGAGCACATACCCAAATTCTCTGTAAACAGATGGTATCTTACAAATGTGAGGTACTGGAAAACTTCCTGGCCACAAAAACACCATGTGGTAAAAGTGATCTGGGTAAATAGTTTAGCACTCTGTGGACAGCAAGCTGTGAAAGTCAGCAAATTTTCAAGTATCCTTCCATAGTTGAAGGAGGCCAGTGAGGGAAATGTAACAGGGAGGTACAGGAAGGGCCAATGGTGAACATGGACATCACAAGGTTGAGCATGAAGTGACCATCTTCCACTTGAAAGCAGTGTTCTCTCTCATTAGAATCACTTTGGTACCAGGGATGGGTTTCACGGAAAACAATTTCTCCATGGGAGCAGGGATAGTTTCAAGATGATTCAAATGCATCAGGGTTATTGTGCACTTCAGTTCTACCATTATTAGCTTCTCATAAGGAACAATCAAGCTAGAACCCTCGCATACACAGGTCACAGTAGGGTTCATGCTCCTACGAGAAACTCATGCCTTACTGATGAGACAGGAGGAGCAACTCAAGAGGTAATGAAAGTGACAGGAGCTGCTTATAAAGATGATGCTTGGTTCACCCCCTGCTGTGTGTCCCAGTTCCCAACAGGCCTCTGACCAGCACAGTCTGTGGGCCAGGTGTTGGTGACCCCCGTTCCATCTAACTTTCTTCTAAAATTTTGAAAATAGCTCCTTTGGGAGAAAAATCATCTCAGAGCCCAGATATAAAACAAAACCAATTACTTAAAACATAAAACACACTGCTAATCAACAGTAAGTATTTAAACCAATGAAAGCCCTAATTTGAAGAGGTCTATCTGGTTTTGTGCCCTGAAGGTCCATGGGCAGAGACCGTAAACTCAGGGCTAATGAGAAATCTCAATGATCTGGAAAATGAAGCAGCTGACCTAGTGACGTGTAGAGGCTCTTTTCTGGCCCTAAAATGCTGAAATTGCATTACATTCCTTAAAAATTTGTTAAGTCCTGAAAACTTTCTCCCCCTCCCAGGCAGTCCTACACACAATACTTTTCCCAGATTCTATTCATCCTTGACTCTATCCTACAGAGTCAAGTTCACCTTGCCTAAATTCTTTAAGGTTGCTTAAGGCATGTGTCTATGTGTGTGCTCATTTATTCATTCAGATGGAGTCACTTTTACTCAGTTCTAGGCTTTGGATGCAAATAAATGAATAAGCCACAGCCCTGCTTTCAAAATATTAATCTGACAGTTTTGTAATCATCACCTTAACTAGTGGACTGTATGCAAAAAGACCGAGAAGATCAAAACTCCAGGTAATTGTTTTCCAAGAATGTGTACATCTGTGAGAAAGAATGAGCATCTGCAAGGCAAAGGGTATCTTCCTGGGAAATGAAAAACTGGCAGGGTCAGAAGATAGACTAACATAATAACTGAATATATAAACAAGAGTCAAACAGGTTAGGCCCTTGGGAAGCAACCCCTGCTGCTTAAAAAATAAACACAATAATTTACCCTGAGTAACAATTTATGCTGCGTGTGGAGAAAAGCCCTCTCTCCTTTTAAACTACCCTGATTGTAGGAGAAAGGGAACAAGCAAAAATTAAGAATCTGGTCAGGCTTGGTGGTGCATGCTTATAGTCCTGGCATTCAAGAGGTTGAGGCAGGAGAATTGCTATGTAAGTTCAAGGCCAGCCTGATCTACATAGTGAGACTCTGTCTCAAAAAAACAAACAAAAAAAAGAAATTGAATATCTGATTAGTAAGTACCCATGGTATTCATAATATTGTGCCCAGTACATAAGATGCTATTTAAGCTACAGATTTAAAAATGTTCGTTCCACAACAACTTTTAAACAGGCTATTATGTATAGCATTGTAAAATTAAGGACTCAAAGACCAAGTATTGAATTTAGTTCTATAAGAATTGTGCAATTTGGACAATTATTAATATCCTCTAAACATCTCATCTTTCTTTACCAGATAAATTTTTGAAAAACTGTTTTAAGGATTATACATATTTTTACATTAAAAACAGCACAGCGTTGGACATGGTGGTGCATGCCTGTAATCCCAGTACTTGGGAGACTGGGGCAGGAGGATCGTTTGAGTTCAAGGCCAGTCTGAAGTACATATCGAAACTCTGTCTCGAAAAGACAAAACAAACAAACAAACAAACAACAAAAATAACTTAGCATAGTACTAGGCTACAAAGAAAAACTTAAATGGATTATTATAATAATAAGCTCCCAAAGGCTTAAGATCCTTCATTGCAATGAATATCAAAACATTTTTAGACTTCATAGTAATAAAAAACTAGATGTTTTCTCTTTTTTTGGAGGAGGTAATAGAAATTGTTTTTTGGAGTTTGACTAATATTTATTTAATTGATTTAGTAATGTCAGTTGGTTGTGAGGTCTAAGAGATCACATTAACACTACTACGTAAAGTGACATGATCTATTCCAGCAGGAAATGAAGTAGACCCGAAATTCCAACTTGCAATTCCACAGTGAGACACATCCACCACCAACAGTGTGCACCAAGTACGGCACCAGCAAGGCCACCTTGTTTCCCAAAACAGGTTGAAGTGTCAACGTCAAATTCTTGCCCATTACTCCTACTCACTTCTGAAAACCTCAGAAAAGCACTCACGGTGTCTAAGCATACGAGTACACTTGATAAAGTACCAGCTGTGAGATCTTGGGTAGAAGCTACAAGCAGAACTGTTCAGAGTAGAGACTTGGAGATTTTGAAAGTCAGATCTTAGTTTGAACCTTGAGTCTTTCCTATAACCAACATAATCTGAAATTACAAACTGTCCACTGCCAACCCTCAAGTCACTCACCTGAATGTTCGAATATTATTTATTTTATAGATTTGTTATGAGGGCCAAATGACAAGATACAGATGGTTCCCAATTTATGATGGTCTGACTTAGGCAATTTTGACTTTATGATGGTGCAGAAGCAATATGCACTCAGTAGAAATGGTGATTTGTTTGGTTTTGTCAGACAGCATCTCACTACGTATCCCACACTGGCCTTGAACCTGCAGCAATCCTCCTGTGTCAGCCTCTCAAGTGCTGGGATTAAGGCATGTACACCATGCCCAGCAAAACAGACCTCTGAATTTTAAATCTGGATCTTTCTTAGACTAGTGACATGTGATAGCTATGCTCTTGTGATGCTGGGAAATGGCAGTGAGTCAAGCTCCCAGTCAGTAAGGAAGGTGAACAAGGAGTATCCATAGTGTACTATGTTGCTCAGGTATGACATTTGGTAGACTAGATATACTAAAAGCATTTTGGCCATGCTATGTTCAACTTACTTTGGTTATATCCACCCCATTAGATATTGAAGAACATCAGTACATGCTAAAAGCTTGGCACCCCTCCCAGTCTGTTCTCATAGTCAGTAATGGGAAAAAGGAAATTCTCCCGAGGAGACTGATGCAAAGATTAAATAATGCAGGGTCTTTAATTTAACTGCCTAGACTACACAAGGTTCTTGATAGGTGACCAACCTTCAATCACAGGGGCTGACTTGAGAAACTTTAAGCAAACGCTAGCACAATGGAAGGCAACAGTAAAGTTATGCACTTAATTAATAAAGAATAAAAAGGGGAGGGGGGCTGGGGATATAGCTCAGTGGAATAAGCGCCTGCCTAGCAAGTGCAGGGTCCTGAGTTTGATCCCCAGTACCGCCAAAAAAAAAAAAAAAAGAAACTTAAGAATAAAAAGGGGGCAGCAGGTACTCTGCATTGTGCTCTAAGAGCTCGCAGTACAGTTATCCCTCATTTAACCACCTGCCTGTTTAATGACTGTTTGGACTCATGACCAAGGTGCACTGTTCAGACTTATGACCCACTGCTCAGTTACGACCCATCTTTTTTTGGGTATAGTTTGGTACATCTTATTTACAGAGCTTCAGTGTCATTTTTTGCACAGTGCAGCATCGTGTTTACACAGTAATTTTTGCTGATTTTACTGTATATTATAGTACTATAGTTTTATGTTCTATTATATATTATAGTACTCTAAGGGTTATGCAAATAAAACCAAAGTCACTGAGTTTCCTTTGACCATTTTTTGTTCTGAATATTATAATATCCTTAGTGTATACAATTTATCACTACTTACCAATTCATGTAACTGCCTAGTCTCAGGAACAGCACTCAGTCATTAAACGAGGACTGTACCAAAAAACAGGAAAAGACAGCCAGCTACCCTATAAATTGTGAGGGGAATCACCACACCCAACATCTAAAACTACTTCCTATATTCCTCCCCTCACTCCCTGAAATTCACCATTCTGTTGGGTTAAGACATCATGCACCAGTAGGAGTGGGAGACACATTCTGCTGTAATGTTTTACTGGGCATTAACATCTTGGGGTGAATCAGTGAGATTTTTCTTCAAAACAGTTAACTAAAAGGAGGGTATAGGCCTTGAGCCAGGGCATTCAGAGAGAAAGAGGTGGTGAAGAAAATGTCTTAGGAACCTAAAGGGACACCAGATTTCCTCAAGGGCTGAGCAGGATGAAGAAGGGTACCTAATAGGCCAAAGTGACACTAACCAAAGAAAGCCCAGAGGCCTGGACACACAAACTCCAGTTGCATACCTTGTTCAAGTCATTGCTACTCACTATGCTGTCTTCTCATGTGCAAAATAAAGTGCATACCCTGTGCTTTCCAGATGTCCTGAGGATGTACAACGTACCTATGTCAGCTTCCCACTGCTGTGACAAAATACCCGAGAAAAGCAACGGAAAGGAGGAAAGATTTATTTGGGCTCATGGTTTCTAAGGTTTCAGTTCATAGTTGCCTGGCTGCCACTTTGGGCCTGTGCTGAGACAGAACATCATGGCAGGCAATGTGTGGCAGAGCACAGCTGCTCACCTCACTGCAGCCAGGAAGCAAAGAGACAGCAGCAGGACCCAGGGTCCCACTGCACCCTTGAAGAGCATGCTCCCAAAGATCTACTTCTTCCAAGCAGGCTCTGACTTACAGGGTTTCCAATACCTTCCAACAGTGCCACCAGCTGGAGACCAAGACTTCAATACACAAGTCTCTGGGGGATCTTTCGGGTACAACTATAACAATACCACATGTAGAGAACCCAGCACATCCTACCAAGAGGGGACTTTGACTTTTAAGTGTACTCTAAACTGACGCTCCACCAGGAAAGATGCTATAGAAGGATACAGCCTAGAACGCACAGGGAAACAGAGGCCCAAACATTCAAGGCAATCTCAGACCTAAGAGCGTCTCCCTGAAACTTGTGGCACCAAGGAAGCACCCCACCCTAGAAAAACAACAGTGGTCGTTACAAAGCCCAACTGCGACAAATCCACATGACAAGTACACGGGGGCCCCCTAGCTAAGAGCCAGCTCAAGGAGAAAACTTGAAATACAACTTGGCTTAAAAAGAAAAGATGTTCCAACCCTCGGGAAAGATAAGTTAGTCATTTTTGGCTCCTTCTTCCACTTTTCCTTCCTAAACTGCACCCAAGGCCCTGATGCTCATCAGGCCCACTGGACTTTTGGAAGAGCCCTTTCTCCAAAATGCCTCCTCCCTCCTTACTTTTCAACCAAGAATCAAGTGGGAAGCAATGACAGTATGCACAAACGGGGTGATCCCGTTAGGTCTGTAAAGACACTCTCTGCCAGGGTCTGGATGTGGAAGGGACGGGTCCCCCAAGAGTTCACATGCTGGAAGCTTGGTCTTCAGTGTGGTGCTGAGGCGGTAGCACTTAAGAGGAGGAACCTCATGGAAGGTATTTAGGTGACTGTGGGTGTTGCTATCGGATGGGATTGAGGTAGTTCTCCGGGGACCCTGGGTGAGTTTTCGCTACTCACTCGGGCTTTCAGTGGCAGTATGATCTTTCCCTGGAACACAGTGCCACCATGGTGATGTCAGCTACCATGGCGTCCTCCCCAGAGCCACGCTGACAGTGAAGCTGTGACCTTTAGAACTGTGAACTACACAAACATCTTTTCTTGTAGAGATACTCAGCCTCAGGAATTTCTTTATTGTCATAGAAAATGGGCTAATCCAAACCAGTTTTTCAGCTGCAGAAATGTTTTGTGGAATTAGTAAAAAGTGAAGATGTTTAGGCAGGAGGCAAGAAAGGAGGAGCCACCTGAAGCCATGGGTCACCCAAGGTAGAAGCTGGGCGTGTCCGGGTTTTATACATCTCCACATTTCCCCCTTTACAAGGGAAATGCTATTTTACTTCAGAGTCCATGAGGCAGAGGTCTTGACACACTTATTTCCATGATAAGCAGAAATTTCAAGAGTAAGGTTGTAAAGGGCCGAGAAAGAAGTCACCACTGAAGGGCCTGGGGGCTGATACAGCAAAGCTGCCCACTTCCCCACAACCCTGAAATGACAGTGGGTTTCAGTTCTCTACTCTGCTAAGCAGTTTGAGAACACCCACACCCGCTCGGTTTTCCCTTCACTACCCATGTGCTAATAACCTGCACCACACGAGCACATATCAGGCCAACCACATACTCAGAATTCAATTTTTTTTCCTTTAAAGATACTAAAGGAGAATCAAGGTCTCACTCAAATCTGTTCCTGTATGGAGAAAAATACTTCCGCAGGCTGCCTGGGACCAAGGTTGTAATGCAGCACAGACAGCTTTCTGGTGGATCAATCTGGCAACGCAACAAATGCATCAGAAATTCATGTGGATACCTGATCTTCTAATTTAGTATTTCTTTCTCTAGGAATCGATTCTAGTATAGAAAATTACATGACTATTCAAATACTCACTACTCCAATGTGAGTAAAAGATGCACTTTGGGACAGTTGCTAAGCCAACTGTTTGAAACTTCTCCACTGGGTAACTTAAGGGAAAGAGGGAAATATTAATACAGTGACATGCCTTTTTAAATGCAGCTGAAGACTTTTAAATATATGGAAGTGTTCATGATGTGTTAAATAAAAATAAGCAGAATACAGAGTATCTGAAGAAGTATTTGAAGTGAATATGGTGACTACTTATGGATGATACTTAAATGTTTTATACTTTTCCACATTTCCACAAAGAGAACACACACGCACACACACTGAGTTCAAAACTAGCCTAAACTGTACACTGAGACCCTGCCTCAAAAGACAAAAACTATGATCAAACATAGATTGTAGCACAAGTTATATGATAACACAAGGATGCAATCAACACTATGGTCAACTCTACAGGACAGTGGTCTTGAGCCTATCGTACATGTGCACAGCAGGCTGTACCATTAAAAGCTCTAAAAAGTTCATCATCACTGCTATCGGGCAATCAGTCTATTTAACAAATAAACCACACTGAGAATACACTCATAGTTTAAAGAAATTTCAAGCAGACAGCCACTAATTTCAACATGGGACATTCATTTGGATTTTGACATGAATAAAGACAACTAGGAAAATACAAATAGTATGGGACTATTTAATGATATCGTGGAAAATATTTTTTCTGATGTGGTAACAGTATCATGACAGAGGCTTATTTTTTTAAGTCCTTATCTGTTAGAGAAACATATTAGAAACTTGATAGATGAAAACAAATATTATGTGAGATTGCTTTGAAAAATCAAGGAGGAGCTAGGTTCTGTGGCATAATTCCACCTATGCAGGAGGATGAGGATGTAGCTCTTCAGGCTCTGGATTTAATCTTCAATACTATAAAAGGTAAGTATATAAATTAGGAAGGATGGCAGGATGGAGGTGGAAACAAGGGAAGACTGGCTAAAAGCAGGTTAAATGTGGAAGCTGAAACAGAGTTATATAGCAACTCATTGTAGTCTTTCTGCCTTTGCGTACGTATAAAAATTTAAGTTAAGAAACTAGAAAAGTAAATGTCCAAAAGGAAAATCTACTTGGAGGACTGACTAAGCTACTAAGGAAAAGAGGACTACAAAGATAAGGGGAGTAGAAAGGAGAGAAGTCTAATAACATAAAGATCACAAAATTATCCAATAATAAAACATGTATTTTTTAAGGTATTACTTCAGTTACAAATTATTTGGCAAAATACTATGTACCACAAAGTTGTGTCTCTTGAGATGGTCACTCTGGGGTTGGGGCAGGAGACCAGAGGCAGAACTGACTGAGCCTCACCATGTTTCCTCAGTCAAGTTTTCTTTGACAAATCATTTCAACTTTTAAAACGGTAATTTTCCTTGTCTGTCAAATGAGGAAATGGCGGCTTTGTTGCCTAACAAAGTACTTTGCCGAGGAAAATGAGACAATGTAACAAAGTACTACACAAAAATGTAGAAGAGTAAACCCAGGGTACTCCTCCTCAATCAAATCATGTTTCACTACTTACAACCACAAAGAAAAGCCACAGAGGTCAACTACTTTTGAAAATACTAATTCTCTCATTAATTCCTCTCATTCCATCTGTGAACCGGCTGCCCCAGATGACTGATGTAAATTATCTAGATTTGAATACCTCCCACACAACTAAAAGGAAATAAATCAGGAAGGAAAAATGCTTTTCTTTTCTACTGGCAGATGTATGTCTTGTGTATGTGTTTCCACTAAGAAAGTAAATGCTAACCAAACTCTCTTCCATTTACAGTACTAGGACTTTGCTACTAAATCACAAACAAGGTAAGCAGCAAGAGGGTGAGCCATGGAGCCAGGTGGTGTTCTTGGTGCCATCTTGTCCTCCTAGGTGATGTAAGAACTGCAAACTACATATACAAGGTACTCTGTACAGAGCTGGGATGCAGAAAGTGACAGCTATCATTGTTACTGGTAATACAAACCCAGTGAAAAACAACAAGTCCCAGATATCAAAGAGAGAGACAAGGAATTTAGCTGAGGCTTCAGATTTACTATGGCACAATCATCTGGAAATTTAGTGAGCACAGGTTTTTTGTTGTTGTTTTTCCCAGATGCTGTGCACATTCTATAGGCATATAGACCAAATTCAGAGACAGATCTAGCAGTATTTAGAAAGTCTTTACCAGATCTACCTTCAAGAATTATGAGTCAAAGGCAGTCTCATGACCATCTTCATAATTTCAATCAAATGTCTGAGTGCTAAGTGAGTTAGAAAGGGGAATGTGTCCTTGGTACCAGGTAACCAACCATCTGCTAAAAGTGAAGACGTGTATAAACATAAGAATACAGTGGTACCTTAGTATTCATTAATTGATCCTAGGAAGTACAAAGAGTACTGAAAACAAGTATCAAATTGTTATGACTGGAAAGGACGTGAGTCACAAGGCAAGTGACACCAAGTCGAGCTTGCACAAATGACCAAATGAATGCGTATCAGGACAAAAATTTTGCATCAAATTCACTCAGCTTCAAAGCAGTTGAACAACAAGGTATCACTGTACCACTACATTCATTAGCCTATCACTGACATAATTATCCTGAAATCAGAACGAAAAAGGAAAAACATTTCCATGGCCATTCAGTTGGTATTTGCTACTCTGCCAGGAAGTTCTTTCCTCAAGTTTAACTCAATATCTAACCTAATAGTTCATGTTTCTGCTTGTTCTGTTTTTCACGCACGCACACAGAGCATTTTGTCTTCAGAATTAATGTGAAGAACAGCACAGACTGAAGCCTTTCTATGCCTAGTCCAGTGTCTGTAAAATGCAATGTAGCACCCACCCCTGTGAAAGGATTAAACTAAGTTAGATGATAGGTGTTAAGCACACAACACAGTGCCTAGCATAGAGTAGGTACTTAATCACAGTGTTCATAGATCCTGAACTGTTTAAACTCTTAGGGACAAAGTACAGAAGACTTGGGATGGTGACAGTGTTATTTGGCTTGGCACCATTTTACTTACTGGGAACCAGTGCATTCACCTGCTTTGCTATGGAAGATAGCACTATTACGAAAACTGCAGCAGTGCATGCTTATTTTGATTTGCACTTTGTGAAAATAAGGAATATCTAACTTTATGTAAATGCTATTAATGTGAATATACATTAGGAGGAAAAGGAAATGGACTTCATAAAAAAGAGATGATGAATGAAACATAAAAGCTCCCCGTATTTCAAAATAATAAAGACACTTTAAGTTTTACTTAGTGTATAAATGGACAGCAAAGAAGCTGCTCTGGGCAAGGAAGGCTATCAACGCTCATCAGACATTTACTTGGAACAGTGGGGGAGGCCAATCAAACCATAAGTAAACCCTAAGACAGCCTAGCTGCCCTGCCTAGTCTTCCATCCATCCTGGGTACCCATGGAAAGATTATTTGAAGAGCAAGCACCATGTCATCACTGAAGATTTAATGGCAATAGGGTGTTTATTGTGTGCCCACACCCCGTGCAAAATGCTGGTCTTTCTTGACCACATCTGCAAAGCTAAAACTAGACAGCACAGTGCTCTGAACATAGCCCTTCCAGGATCCCAAGTAAATACTGAGCAGAAGAGGTCAAGGGAAGGTGAAACTTGCAAAGGGAAGGGTAGAGAAACCTCTTCCAAGTACTACTAGTGCCAGGCATTTACCCTGTTTATATCACCTACTGGTTCTCCCCATGCGAGCTTCTGCCCTCTCTGCTTAACTTTCCCAGTTGTGTCATCCCATGATCCAGCTCAAAGATGACAGAACCAGAGGTTCAACCTGACCCACATTGGGCCAAGCCAATCTTCCCTCCCACATGCATCTGTCCCCAAACCAAGCAGACAGTAAATGAGGTAGGACCACATGTAACGATATGAGACCACAGTAAACAATGCAGGACAGTAAATGATGATTGGAGTTGGTGGTTATGTAGGGCCAGGGCTGCCATCACCTGTCCCTGCCTTAAAAAGAATACTTCATTTCACTCCTTTACTTCACCATATTCCATAATATATTCCAAGAGTTTTCTCAATAAATCTCCATTTTGTTTAACTTGCTATGCATTGGGAATAGGGGTAGGGAGTAGGAATCCTTGACTTACGAACAAAAAAGCCCAACATATTTGAGTTTTCTGGGCCTCTGCTTCCTGATCCATAAAAGGGCTAGACGATCTCTATGGCCTCTGCCAGCTCCATTAAGTTTATGTGATAATATAATGATCATCATACTTCCTATAGCCCTCTGTGTGCTGGGGGTCACATCCAGCATAGCTTTTGTGACTGTAGCTGTTGAGCATGGTACTATAGAAACACAAGGTATCAAAGCTGTATTAATAACTGAGCTGGAAATAGCTTATATTTTCCCCCATCCAAAGCACATCTGGGGGCTGGGGATATAGCTCAGTGGCATAAGCACCTGCCTGGCAAGCACAAGGTCCTGAGTTCAATCCCTAGTACTGCAAACAAACAAACAAACAAAAAGCTCATCTGGTAGAGAAAGGAATGGTCTCGACTGCCTTAGCCAATTCTTTCTTTCTGCAAGTCAGCACCAAAATGCAATCGACTTTGGGGTTTACTTCCCTGACACACAAGACTCTGACTTTGTGTTCTAAGTTTTGGGTTGACTAAACCGGGCAGTATCTTATCAAAAGGACACATATCCTAGTTCTTCAGTGAAAATTATACCATGGTCTCAGCACTAAAATTCAGTTCTTACATAACAAACCACAAACAGTACCATCACACAGAACTCTTCAGATGGTGCTCTGTCCAGAATAAGGCCCACTGTGAACTCATGCATTCTGTTACGACAAAGTGAAGTCAAAGGCTTCCAGGTCTGACCTAACCCCTGTCCCAGATATAATTAAAAATCATTTCGCTAACCCTGAAAAAAGCCTGGAACACATAGAAATTCAAGAGATGCTTTTAAGACTCCTGCCTCTAAACCAAAATAGAATTCCTTGTGGTCTCAGTATTTCAAGCTGTAATCAAAAAGGCACACAACTTAGCTGCCACGCTCTGTTCCAGTCAGAGCCAAGGCACAAATGCTTCCTCCAGCACCTCCCAACAAATGACCAAAATCAAACACCTGCATTCATCACGTAATAGAGAAAAACAGCTCATTATCCTAAAACCCCAGCAAAAATCAAAAGGGGCAGCAGTGCCTGTTTTGAAGCCCCCCCCCCAAAAGAGGACATGGTAGGGAGAATGTGTATGTAAATGCAAAGAACCAGCAGTGACTGGAGAATGCATGGACAGTAAAAGGCCCATCAGGCTAGCTTGGGTCACAACAGGCACCAATGGTCACTGTTTCCCTTACTACTTTAGAAAAACACCCACAACAAGGGCTGAATATACAGTTATTACACTGGGTTAGCAGACTATGACTGTGACCCACAATTGGCAAAGTGCGTGGCCTAATCCTCCCCTTAGTTACATCTGTGTCTCCACTACCAGGGTCCCTGAAGTATACACAGTTGGCTGTCATGTGACTTCCTTATCACCCACTCTTCCAAAATGAGTCTAACATGCCTTGTCTTCTCAGTCACATATCCGATGGTCTAATGCAATAACAATAATGAGGGTAATAAAAGCAGTCAATTATACAGTGATTACCATACCGAGAACTAATGCAGGCACTTTACATATACTGACTCACTAAGAGGTAGATATAATTCCCATGACTAAAGTAAGACATACTAAGATTCAGTAACTTAACTAACACACCCTAGACATAGCAGGGCTGCAATTAACCTAAGCAAGGGAATTTTATCCCCCTCAACACAAATGTTGCCATTAGGCCCAAGTGAGAGAGCTGTTACCCTTCTACAGTATTTACCCATCAAGGAATGCTTCTCTCACTCACTTCCTTCCTCTCTGCCCCAAGGGAGTGGGGCTGACTAATCAGACCTTGACATTCAGAGGGCCATCTTTTACTAGCATATGAAGTCACTTGATGAATGCCTTCATGCATTATCTTCTTAATATTCAAAACACCATTTATTTATCATTAGCAAACAGAGGCTTAGACATGGACTGATGCCTAGCCCATCATTTATCCATGTGTAAATAATACAGGTGGCAATGGCTAAGGCCAGAAAGTCCCCAAATGAGTAGGTTATATAACTGGAAACCACTCACAATAAAAGTAAAATCCTGAACAGTATCTGAACACCCAACACAATGGGGTTCTGATGAAAGACTGCCAAACATCAGAGAGGGCTACTGTGGCCTCACAGAACATGTCTTGTGAATCAGGACTCACACTAGCAGACTGTGCTAGCAATATGTGGTCCCTCATTTCATATTTACTTCTTGTTCTTCCTGGAAGCAAGTTCTAGGGAGTGGTAGTGGGAAAGACATGCCCCACCCCATAAACACCCAGTTTCTTGGGGCCCTGACAGAGATCAGAGTACCAAGAACCCTAGCATGGGAGTCAAGAGCTCTGAATTCAAATCCCTGCCTATTTATCTGGAGGCCTCAGTCTCCACATCTCAAAGCAACAGAACTAAACTAGATCTGCGTGGGTCACCATCACTTATGAGCTTTCTCTCCTAGGCATGTAAGCCTTAAAGGCTCTTCTAGTAAATCAGTCACATGAGTACATTAACACCTTGCTTCTCTACATTTAGGCATTACTGCTGGCAATCTAAGCATGTGATCAGAATATAATCAGTGAACTGATTACACCACTACTACACCAACTGATCTGTTACAGCCAAAATCAAGCATATGTGCTTCAAACAGTTATGCCAAACATCATTGGAGGTGTCTATTAATTATTCTGCAATACACCAAGCAGCTTACCAGACACCTTTCATGGGCTCCTGGAGATCAGGCTCCTTGGCTAGCTAGCAACACACCACATATTCTCCAAGGTCTCTTCAACTCAGATATGTAGTGATTTCTCAACTAACAGGCACACAGCAAAAAGCATGGGTGTGGATGACCAAGAAGCTGGAAGACAGGTGGTGGGCCCTGCTACAACTCCAAATGAGAGTAACAATTTGTGGGCAAAAGGGTGGTCATCAGTTCCAGACTGTGTATGCCAAGATGGAGATGGAAACCACAGGGCCCCTTTCTCTTGTGTTCAGACCAGAGAAGACTGCTGGCAGCACTGCCCTTGACCACAGAAGACAGAGATTTAAAGAAAGGTCTCAGAAGAACAGAGGAAAGCAATTGTCTTACCCTTCCTGTCCCTATTCCCAGTTTTTTCCTCCATCACTAGAAATCAAGCAGAAACGAAAAAATACATAATACATGTCTCTTGCATGAGCCCTGAAGACAAAATATCTAGTAGCTAGGAAGCCAAAAAAAAACACTGTTAAAAAGATTTCAGTTCAGAGATCTTGCATTCAGCTCCAAGTCTACCATTTCCTACTGTTTACCTTGCACAAGTCATTTAACATTGAAGCCTTTATTTATTCACATATAAAATAATACTAAGAATGCTACAAGAACGGGCTTTTATCAGATGACAGATCCAGAAAATATTTTTAAACACCAAAGACTTGTGGAAAAAAGCAAACATCATTAGCATGGAATATCTGACTAAGAGGTTTCTCCCTTCTTTAGAAAAAGCATGAAATCTAGCACATAAGAAATTTCCTTCTCCCTTTGATTCCGTGCACAGATCTTTTCTTGATTCACTGACCTTTGCCATCTGCATCCAGAGAAAACTCACCCTAAGTCCACCACCTAGACTGCGTCAGAGGCTTGGGTCCTAGACTCTAGAATTCTGCATGGGATAGCAGAATCACATAAGTTTGCCATGAGTTGTTCTATCCTCAAGGGATCAGGGACAGACCCAAACACATTTTACGTACTTAAGCAAAGAGATCCACCTCGATTTTATTTAAACTTTTCCTGAGAAGGATTTATTTTTAAGAGTACATACTCTTTGGGGGCTAATTAGTGGACTCCTTAAATTTGGCAGTGGCCACCTTAAGTACCACCTCTTACTAAGGATACCAGCTTTTAAAATGCACTTGCATTTTAGAACCCTGGGAGGTGATGAACAAGATCAGACATCACGCCTTGGCCATAAATTCTTATGTGTGAGATTTCACAAAACAGCACTTAAGGACCTAAACTCCTTTATCAAAGACTGATAACCTCTAGTCATTGGCATAGATGAAGATACCCAGAAAAGCACATGGATAAAAATTAAAACTTACATGAAGGAAATATAGACAGATAAAGTCTGCATGGCATGCATATGGACTCTACAGAAATGGGATTAATTCCCAAATCCACAACTTACTGGCTGTATGACCATGAAGAAAATATTTAATTGCCATAATCCTCATTTTCTTCATCTGTGAAATGGGGCCAATGATAATAGCAGGGGATCAACATTAAATAATAGCATAAACAGAGCTTGTACATAGCAAGAACATTAATAATTGGTAACTACTGTCACTCTTATTGTGAAAAAGGCCTGGGTAATAAATCTACGTTCCATACCGACACTCATTTCTCCAGTCAAATGTTTCTGTGCCTTCAGAGACAACTAAATATAGTACATAATAAACCCTAAGTTCGCCCCCTATATTCTCTACCAAGCCACTAAATGTGTCTCTATGGACATTAAAACCTACTGTATTTTATGCCTTCTTAACTCGACTTATTTACTAGCCAAACCTTGTAGACAAGTCACTTCATCTCTTTGGGCTCAATTTTCTTCTAAAACTGTGATAGTAATTGTTTCTTCTCACTGATAGAGCTCACGTGAAGATCACCTGTAACCATGCACACCAGGCAACTATAAAGGTTTGGCACTGAGGAACAGCTCAGTACATTGGCAGTACATGTGTCCTCCATCACCACCACAATAAAAAGCTGGTCCAATACAAAATAACCACACAAATCTTCACTGACCACGCTGGACTCTCTCCTACAAGACGCTACATATTACCCACTCAAGTCTTTAAAAGAGAATCTCCTGTACTGCCTCCCTCACAGTAGTCCTAATTAAATGCTAGCTTGTTCCCTTCTTGGAGAAACCCTGTCTTCTTCTAGTCCCTTACTCATAACTTCCAAATGGTCATAAGTAAATGCCACACATCAGTGTGGTCTGGTTGCTGAATAAGCAAAACTCTGGCTTTCTGCTTGGAAAATGCTCAGGCACCAGGATGAAACCTTGGCTGAATACCAGTGGATCCATTCCTGCCCCCAAAGACAGGCACTCGCTGTGTGCCAGCCACACTGACGCCACAGCCAAGTGTGATTCTTTACCCTCAAAGGTAAAGCCCAGAGGCAAGCTCTTTATCTCTTGTACTGTATTTCTGCTTCTTTCCATGCTCATCACAAAAAGATGAAAATAAAGGCACCAGCATCTGCACAACACAACATATTCCTTGCCAAGGAGGCAAAGCCAAAGAGACAGTGTGGGTTAATTTGAGCTCCCAAGCTTGGAGGTCTATTTTTTGGTTGAGTTCTATCTATGTTAATTGTCATCCAAACAGCAGAAAAGGTCATAAGTAGAAAGGTACTTAATTACCAGAACTAGGAAAATATATTTTTTAAAAGAGATAATTCCAAGTTACCCAAATTAATCCTTGTTCTGGAGATTCTACATCATCAGAAAGCACCCGAAAGTCCTATTCCTAAGAATAGCAAAAAAACAAAACACAAACCACATACTTAAAGTTTCCAAATATCTTGCTTGTGAAGTATATCCCAACAAGATTTTGTTGCACATCTCCTAAGTTTTCCTTGTACTTTGTGGGCAGCAACCTTAAATCCTATATTTTTAAAAAACTGAACTGTAATCCACCTAAGACATTTATAATAATGTACCTCCCTCCATGTATGTAAGCTTGGAAAAAAAATTCAAGTGCGGTGGTCATCCACCAGTAAGGAATTAAAACACTATTCCACATTTATGCAAAAGGTAATTACTCAAAAGCCCAATCTCACCGAATGACTTAAGAGTTAAAAGATGTAGACTGGGGTAATGAATTCTTAACCAACACTGTACTCACATTGAGAAAAAGAATTACAAAAGTATGCCATCCTGAAGAAACACAGTTCTGAGAACAGGAGTATCATCAGTGTATCTCAGTATGACACTTTTCAATTTCAGCCTGGTTCTCTTACCTTCTCAAGTTCATAGGTACACAACACTTTTATTATGGCTGGATCTATTTTTCTACTTAATCTTGCAAGACAGTATTACACACACACACACACACACACACACACACACACACACACACACATCCCTACCGGTCGATCTACATTTAACTTCAGTTACCTCAAACTAAGAGCAAAAGGAGCAGCATATAATTTGACCTTAACCCTATCCTAAAGCAGCAGTGCAATATGCACAAATAATCCTACAAACACCAGAAACTACACTTATCACCTGCTGCACAAAGAGAATACATAATACTATCTGAATGTGCAGAAAGTTAATGACAGCTCCGCTGGAAGAGATCAGAGAATTTATCTAGAAGGAATATAACTCCACGGTCTAATCAGTGTCACATCCTTTAGAGGTGCAAGGGATAAGACCAGACAAAAGATGCAAAATGCTCCTATATCCACATGTTCCGATTTATTACAAATAAGTGAATGCCTGGCAACTCTGTTTAATCCCAGATACTAACGATTAATTAGTCAGGTTAGTGCAAGACTTTCAGTTTACAAAGGCCAAAAAAAAAAAAAAAATCAATTTACCTCTGGTTGCTAACAAACCTACCTACATGGTATTTCCCCATCCACTTCAAAATTCATTTCAATCGCCTGACTCCAGAGAGAACTCTCCAAAGCATCCCCAACTGGAATGAAGTGTTGATACTAATTCACAGCTCCTGGCTGGCAGCACTAACAGAGGCCTCGCATCTCCTAAAATTCAGGGCTTTCATGCTTCCAAATACTAGTTCTGCATACATTAGTTAATGCACAGGCAAATATCAAAACCGGTATCAAGAGAAGTTTGCCTATAGAAATGTAAGCTTCCCAATATTACAGAGGGCTGACCAAAGTGGTCTTAAATTAGAATGTGCTCCCCAAACCTCAAACACAATCACACAAACTCCAACCACACAATCCCCCTGGGGAAAGACATCGCCTTTCCTAACATCCACCCATTCCCCCTGCCTTTTCAGCAGGAATAGGTTTGGCTCCTCCAGAGAGGTGGGATGCCTGTGGGCATTTACAGCTAGTGCTGAGTTCTAGGGAAAACGTCCTATTTTCATTGAGACTCCAGAAACTTCTGTAGTTCCGGGGCTTGCATGCTCCTCCTTACGCATCCCACGTTACCATGAAATTCACTTAAAAATTTAAAGACATCGCTTTGCCCCGGACTCTGCCCCTAGTCATCCCCAGTGCTTTTCTTGGAGGGTCTAGTCAAGAAGAGCCAGTCCTTCTGCAGCCTCGGGTTTCACCTCTCCCAATCTGCTCAGCTCTGCAGGCTGCACGGGCCTCAGATCTCCCTTCTCAGTCTGTGAGTGCCCTGCAGAGCTGGCGCAGCAGCCCTTAGCCCTACCAAAACCGCTAGGGAGAGGGGAGCCACATAGGGCAAATATACGTGGATTTCCTTCCACCTGGGCTCGGGCCACCTCAGGCACCCAGGACTAGCAGGGAGGAGTGCTGGGGTGGAGACAGTCTTAGCTCGAGTTCCTTCTTTTCCTTTGGGTTTTTTCCATCGGCCCTTATCTCTGCAGCTAAGCCTGCCCAGCCGGCAGAGAAGTGCGTTCACTCCCCATCTCCGAGTCCCTTGCTGGTGACCTTGGCCGCGCAGCTACTTCACCTTTCCGCCCTCGGTGGCCTGACACCTACTTGGCGGGTCAGGACAGGGTCACTGCGAAGTGGAAGCGCAGATGAGAGACCTGCCACTCAGGCGGGATGCGAGACAGGCAAAGGAGTTTCTGCTCAGCTGGCCCCGGCTGTCCAGAGCTCGCTCCGTCCCTCCCCACCTGCAGTCTCCGGACCTCTGAAACTGGAGGGCCCCGAAAGAGCGGGCAGGTGGGGAGGAGGATGCCCACGTCCTGTCCCCGATCCGCGGCGAGCCGGGGGCTCCGGGGGGTGTGGCACCTCCAGCCCAACACTCCCTCCCTCCCGGGCTCGGAGGGCGCTCCGGCATCGGCGAGGAAGCGGCGGGCCGGGGCCCCCGCCCGACCTACCTCCTCCAGCAGCGTGACGGTGTTCCTGCAGTTGTGCAGCCGCGTGGTGAAGCTGGAAGTGGTGGGCGAGTTGTAGTCCTCGGTGGTCTCGGCGATGAACTCGGACACGGAGATCTGGTCCGGCATCCTGCCGAGGGGGCGAGACACAAGCGGAGGCGGGGTGTGAGTCACGGCGCAGGCTCCTGGGGCCGCGGGCCGCCCGGCGGCTCATGAACGCCCCGCGCGGAACCTGCACCCGCCGCCGGCGCCCGGCTTGGCGCGGCTCCCGGCCCGGCCGCGGCGGGAGAAGGGCGCGCGACGGAGGCACTGGGCGCAGGAGGGCGGCGCTGGGCGCGGGGCCCTTCAAACTCCGAGCCGCGCGCAAGGCAGGGGGTTCCGGGGCAGCCGCCTCCCTCTGCTCATGCCGGCGGCGATGGCTCCTCCAGGGCGGTGGGGGACGCACGAGGAGGCGTGGGGTGGGGTCGGGTCCGTCCGGCCCCAGGGGCGTCCGGGGGGCCAAGGGGTTCCTGCAAAGCTCTGACAGGCAGCGGCGAGGCCCGGGCTGACTGAGCACACACTCCCCGGGGCGGGCGGGCGGCGCTCCCGCGCCGGTCACGGGGACAAACAAGGAAGTGCTCTGCGCACGCGCCGCCCCCCCCGCCCGGCCCCCGCCCCGCCTCCACCCCCGCCCGCCTTTGCTCGGACGCGGGCACCCGGGCGGCGGGGGTTGTGTGCTCGCCGGGCAGCGCTCGCCGGTAACTTCAGCGAGCTGGGTAAGCTGGCGAGTTGCAAGAGGGGGTACCAAAAGAAAGTTGTCCGTGTTCTTTTTTAGTCCCGTGTGGGTGCAGGAAGCCAGGCCGGGAGATCCGCCCCCAGCTGCGAGGGCTGCGGCCGAGTTCTGGGGCGCACAGCGTGGGGATCTCTGCTCGCGAAGCTAGTTTTGTGCAATTATTTACGTCGCTGGAAGGCTGAGTGGGTACAAGCGAAAAGGTTTTCGTACTTTTACAATTTCCTGATCTTTTCATTTGCCCTTTTAAAAAATAATAACAGGGAGGAAAGACCAGGGTAAGGGAGTGTACAGGCACTTTCCAGCTGCCTGTGGTGTTCAACGCTAAGCAGAAGCCAAATTTCGGCTGAAAAAAGTACCAATGGATACTTCACCCCTCGACCCCTGCAAACGGCTATTTTTAAAAGTAGCTCAATGTATTACAGTTCAAAGAATGCATCTAATATCTCACCATTGACAATGAAATAGGCTTTACACGGGGTGGGGGGGAAGCAGCGCTACTGGAGCTGAGGAAGGAGTATCACAAGTTCTAGCGTAGCCTTGGCAGTTTAGCCAGACCCTGTCTAAAAATTTGTTAAAAGGAGGGGGCGGGGAAGATGGGATGTGTCTCCGTGTGAAGGCCCCGGGTTCAAACTACAGGGCAGCTAAAAACAAACCTGACCCCTCCCTGGCCAGAAAAGCCCCCTTAGTATCTGCCCGGTGGCTGGTCTTGGCAATTTGTCCCTTAGGCCGGAAAGCTCTGGTGCTCCCAGGATGACCTCCTGCCACACTGTATGGTTAGGAGTCTGTTACAGACCAAGGCTGGAGAGCTGGAATCTTCACACTGGGCCTAGCACAAAGTCCATGATTGCAATTCACAGAGGAATGTAGCATCTCTGTCAACAAACACTACCAAGAGCCTACCATGTGCTGTGGAGAGTCTGTGATGACAATGCCCCTGCTCTCGTGGAGCTTACCAGAACGACAGCAATGGCAACAAGAATATAAATTTTATACTCTAAAGAATGTTCACAAAATGCCTCTCTGACAGCAGGAAAGAAGGAAACTGAGCCATACAGATACTGTGTTGGCTCTGGGATCTGTGGCCCTTGGATGCCTCACATGAAGGTGAAAGATAGGCACTCCAGCCCAGGAAGCTGTAGGAGTTACATGTTAGTGAATGAAAACATGCTTTCTGCACAGTAAAGCCATTCTGAAAGCGTGAGAGCTTTATCACCCTGCACTGACCCTGCCCCACCTACACTGTGCCTCCTGCCAGGTGCTCATCTGTGTCCTCCAAGGGACCCTGCTCCAGGAAGGAGTGTTTTCAGCAAAGTAAAGGAAGAACTTTGTAAGGAAATGCACACAGCTACTCTTCCCCGGCAAAGGGAAGCGTTGAGAAATCCATTCGGAGAGGCAGTTTCTAAAAAATTAATAAATAAACAGCCATCCACTTTCTCTGTGTTAGTTGTTTCATAGCTTGGTCATGGAATTTGAAGGCCTGAGGAAGGAGCCAGCTGGAGATAGCAAGCTGCTGAAGGAGGAAATTCTTCCTCTTTTTACACTGCCTCTGGAAAGTCGTTAACTTTGAGCAAATAGGGCACCTACTGGCTTGGACTAAACTCTGAGCCTCAGGAACACACTCCCCCACAAAGCATCCGGAACATAACACCAAGCACTTAGACGCATTTCAAAAAGGTTTTCCTTCCTGTAGACTAGAAATAAATCCAGACTTTGATTTTTGCATTTATTTCATTCTTCCCTCTATTCCAAGTTGTTACATAGCACCTATCACCTCCACTAAGCTGGTAGCTCTCCTCATCCTCCATGTGACATATTGAAAATAAGAAATATAAACTGTAATTAAAAGCATAACTGCCTCAACTCCAGGAAGCCTTGGGTTCCAGGGTTCCAGAGTTCTCTCCTACTATCTGATGGTCACGGTGGGCCTGAGTGCCACCCCCATAGCAGGAGTGAATGTGTCAGAATGACCATACAGAGCCCTCTGGGTTGCAGCAGGCTGCTGTACAAATTCAGCAATGCAGATGCAAGGAATAAAGATTACTACAACAAGCTAAGCCAGCAGTGATGGTAAACAGCTGGGGATTTCTTTCTTGACTGAATTTACCAGAGAGTACAAACTGCTACCATCAATTGCTGTTTCAGTTTCGTTTGAAGATTATGTTATGTATCTCCTCCTCCCCTGCCTCATCCGGCCAAGAAAGGAATATGTGAACAATGAGATATTGTGCTGTGGTAAGTATATACCTCCTCAGCCTGGGCTGCAATTAGAATTTCAAAGGTTCACACCTCAACCCACCATTTCTGGGGTTCATGGGCCATAATCCTCTTTAAATTTGAAACCATGCCCCAGTGCAAACCATCTGTACCTCTCCATTTCTCAAATACCCTGAAAACCATTTCTGGTTATCTGAAAGCAAGTAAGAGTCTGTTGTGAGCAAAACGTAAATGTGAATTTCTTTGCATGGAGCTCCCCAGAAATATGTATAATACTTTCTAGGCCAGGAAATACACACACACACACACACACACACACACACACACACACACAAACACACACAGGCTTGTGCACACAGCTCCCAGCTTTGTACAAAGCAAGCATCATCTTTGTTCTCACCATTACAATCCCCCTCAAAGACTGTCAGCACTCTTATCACTCTCATCCTGTTCAGTATTGCTCACAGGGGCGAGACGGTGGTCCTGGTGGGATGCTCTTTGTCTCCTTGAATAGAGGTGGCAAGAACAGTGGTGGGTTATTCAGGAGTGACAGCAGTCCTAACTCCACGGTCACCAGGGAATGGGCTCTGGCTCACATGTCCAGTTCCAGCCCTCACTCTCCCATCTGCCTTATAAACAAGGGGCACAATGGCAAGATGACTGACAACCAACCAGAGGTGAGAGTGGGGGTGGGGAGCCAGGGGTGTTCTCCTGAGCCCAAAAATCCAGAGACGCCACAGTGCAAGCCAGCAACGGCATTCATCAGTGCCTTCATGGGACAAGGCAGTGGGGAAGAGGACAAAGAGAAAATGCTTCTTGTTGTGTGAACCTGGATTTGAATCTGCTCTGTCGCTCATTAGCCTTATTTTCTCATTTGCAAAATGAGGGTAATAGGCAATAGTGAAGCTGTGTTTCAAGTTATGTGAAATGAAATGAGAAGATGTGGATTAAGATGGTGATGCACAGTGAATATTCACCAGTGTGAATTTCCTTTGACCTCTTTTTTATGTGAAATATGACTACAATACATCTCTTTTCATTCCACAGTTCACGTATCTATAAATTAGTCACCTAGAGGAAGGAAGGAAAAAGGGAATTATTTCCCAGAGATGGCATTTGTGATGTGGGAATAAACAGTCTTCTGAGACCTTACTTATTCTCTTTATGAGAATACTTACTCTCTTTTGTGAGATCAGACCCATTAATGATAGTTTTGGATTCTGGAAGTAAATAATATATATCTAGAAGAGAGCTGAGATGATAAAAGGCCCTCTCTTCACAAAACACAGGTCTTGTAAGGAAGGATACTGTTACGGCTTCTGTCTAGAGGTCCCCCAAAGTTTCGTGTGATCATATGTGGGGCTTTTTCAAAGGTAGCCGAATCTAGAGTGTGTGACTAATTCATGGTGCAATGCTAAGATTAATGTTAGGTGATTACTAATTCAGCCCACTGATTGGTTTGGCACCACCCTAATCCCAGTAGACTGGATACAATATAAGAGACAAAAAGAGGCTTCTCTTGTCACTTGCTTTGCTGTCTTCTGCCTGCCACGAACTGCTTTTTCTCTGTGATGCCCCTCTGCCATCCACCCTGCCTTGTAGCCAGCTGATTATGGACTGAAACTTCTACAAGATGTGAACTAAATAAACCTTCCCCCTTTAACTTTGGGTGTCAGGTATTTTTGTCTCAGCAACAAGAGAGAAGTAACTAAGACAGATACTGTAAGCAAAGCAAGTTCTGTGGAATAGAACAAGGTATTGATTTTGTAGGAGCATGAGTTACAAAGGCGGGCTCACATCACTGCTGCTTAGCGATTATTAGACCTTATTAAAGTAATGTGCTCTTGTCTCAGTCACATCTATAAAAGGTGGACAGTACTAGTACCTTCCTATATCTTAGTGTTCTGAAGATTCAGTGAGCTAACAGATATAAAGTACTTACAGGGGTCTTTGACATCCTAATTAGATATTATTATGAGAAATTCATATCTGGAGATACAAATTACGATATTTCTGCAAAAACATTCACTTAGACCAGCTATGTGCCAGGAATTTTACCTACATCCCCTTCTTTAAACCTCATGACAACTTTATAAAGTAAGTGTCATTATCCCAGATTTATCAAAGAAAAAAATTAAAACTGCTGGAATATGAGGTTGTACTTTCTGAGCTACTCTCCTAGGCCAGGCACTACATTGGTTGGTATATATACAGCGTCTGAAATCAGAAATCGTTCACACCATAGCCCAGAGATCTAAGTATAGTAGTAAGATCTGAAACAATGAAATCTCACTGCAGGTGACTATCCTTGAGCTTGGCCAACTCTACATCCAGTGCTTTTACCTGGCGAATCTCCCTGTTTTTTTGTAACTGGTATAGCGCTGCTTTGTTACATGTACAGTATTTCCCAAACTTGGCAACCAAAAATGTTTCTTTATTTCTCTCTTTTTTTTTTTTTTTAATGGCATGCTGGCTTGCAATTTTTATTTCAGTTCTCATTACACACATTGGGTCAGTTCGTTCTCCCTTGCTTATTACACACATCAGCTCAATTGATTCTCTCTCTCTTGCTTTCCAGAGCTGCCTGGGAGGTCACTGTCTGAATTCTTTTTTTTTTTGGCGGTACTGGGGATCGAACTCAGGACCCCGTGCTTGCTAGGCTGGCGCTTATTCCACTGAGCTATATCCCCAGCCCTTTCTTTATTTCTCTATGTCACCCGATAACTTACAAATTCATTGTCTACCACCTTAAAGAAGTGGCAGCGGAAAGGGAGGCTGTCTAAGGGCAGGATCAGGGTGGGTGCACCTGACTCTGTGTTGTACTAAGAAGGCTTATGGCACCATATGCTCCATGAGTTGAAGACTGTTTTCTTCATGTTCTTTGTATAAATGCTTCCCAAGGGCACTTATGCAACTTCATGTAATATATAAAAAAGCCTATTCTACTCCCAAATGTACTGAGTTTAATTTAATTTATACTACACATAAAATTGCTAGAATGTTCTCAGTGAGGAAAGAGGAGAACATGGTTTGGAGATAAAATACTCTCTGTTCTACCTGCCTACTCCCAATTGTTTTTTTCTGACGGAGGTAGGAGCAAAGAGGCACACAGAATGCTGTGAGTCCAGGATACACTGTGAATGTCAAGTAAATGAACTCAGGAAGAATATATTTCTGTCCTGCCCTGTGAAAGAATAATAACACCTTCAGCTAACAATTACCCTGCTGATTATGTGCATTATTCTGAATCACTGCAGTCAGGATCTCTCTTAATGTCCTCAGGAACCATATATGGCAGGTATTATATCATTCCCATTTCACATGGGGGAAACCTGAAGCTTAGAGGTCACCTTGGCCAGTCATGGAGCAGGACCAGGCAGTCTGATGTCATAGCCTCGGGGAAGAGCCACCATGCTGCCCCAGGGTAATTTTCCTCTTGCAGTTTATGCACTATCATTTTCCTCTTGGGGAATGCTTTACCAACCCAATTCAAACGCAAGCTTGACTGACCTGGGGAGCACTTTGTGTTCCTCCTTGGGGATAAACCTGCTCATGGATATCTCCAATGTAGCCTTTCTTCTGCTGCTGTAAACAAGTGGATGATATTGGGGCACACTTCAAGGGACTTCAGATTCAGATATATGTGGCAAACCAAGAACTCTCCTGGCAACAAACAGCTCTGTTAATGTCAGAGCTGGACTGAAAACTCAGATCTTACCTACTGAGTTTCCCTGCAATGTTGAGTTGCACGGATGTCAATCCCCGAGGGCACTCGGGGACTAAATCTATCCATCTCTGTTTCACCTACATTCCCCAGGAATTAGACAGAAGGCTTGTGAAGCCTCAGGCTTGACATTTTACGAGCACCATCTCCTGAAATCTTCCCAGGTACCTGATAAGGTGGCATGGTTTCTGCGCAGAAAGCTCAGAGACATGCACTGGCTGCTCAAGGTCGGCAGTTAAGTGGAGAAACGCTATGCAAGGTGGGTCTGAATCCAAACCCTGCAGGTTTTTTCTTTCCTAAGGAAGGCACTGCCTAGTATAGTCCTCCTGGGGGCTCCCCATAAATGTGTTCTGAATTGAGCTGGCTCCCTTTTATGAGCTACATCATTTCTAATATAAGTAAAACAATCTCCAAGTGAAGAAACATTGTGGTGTTTTATAGGATCCCTAAAAACTTGCAATCTATAGGAATGAGGGATTTTACATCTTACTTTATGTTTGAAAATAGAAATATTCCCCCTGAAAAAGGAGAAAAGCTTACAGAGCATCCAGGTTTCTCTTTTTCTTTGATGAATTTGTTCTGTTGTAATGGAGCCGATCACACTTAGTCATGTTCACATCTGTGCTATCTCAAGACTGGCAATGCCTCTTTTATGGCCCTTTTCCAGGGCCCCATTTTCCAAGGTACAATTTTCCAAATATTTATATTTTTCCAATTATTCTGTGAGCTTCTTGAAACAAGGGTAGTTTACTATTCACTCTTGTAATTCCAGAGCCTCAGGTGCTTTCGAGCTACTTATTGGATACATGGAAGAAAGAATGAACAACTGAACAAGAAATGTATAGGGTGGGGAGAGGTTTGAGCGGGACAAGGACAGAACTAGAGAGAGGAACCCTGGTTCATAGAGTAATTTCATTACCTTAAATCATGATGAACAGTAAGATCCCAAAGGAATGTGAAGGATAATGTGCTTCTTAATCCTTTCATTCTTCAGATGAGACCACTGATTCCCAAGCACATGAGTTACCCACCATTGCCTGGAAGGTGTGTGGATCCAGGGCCAGGTGTCCTGGTTCCCAAGGGTTTGCTATTTCTCTACATTTCCCTCTTAAATTCCTAGGGTGGATAGTGACCCTGTCATTAGAAACTCCCATCAGGCCAGGCATGGTGGTGCACGCCTGTAATCCCAGCACTCGGGAAGCTGAGACAGGAGGATCGTTGCGAGTTCGAGGCCAGCCTGGGCTACAAAGTGAGCATAATGCCAGCTTGAACTGCATAGCAAGACCCTTTCTCAAAAAAGACCAAAAAAAAAAAAAAAAAGAAACTCCCATCAGTAACAGACATAACACATTATACTCATCTTTGCATGGCCGTATCAAGGAATATCTATAGACATTTGTCTACAGCTTAACAACTGTAACAGCATAAAGCTTGGCACACCATCACTTAACTGACAGGTCTAAGAAGACTGCACCCGCAGTCATGTCCTGTTTTCATTCCTTTTTCTCCATCTTCTTTGCCCTCCTCCCCTTTCTGCTCTGCAAAACCAATGGATTCTAAGTTGTCCCATGCTCTCCCCTGACCTTCGTTAAGATCTGTATAAAAGAACAGACATTTTATGACCTTTGCACTGGGAGTCAACTGATATTTTTGTAAACAAACTCCCCCATATCCCAACCCTGGGGCAGCCACACAGCAGCCCTCCTGCAGAGCACGGGATAGATTTCTCCTCTTGGAAAGTCCTCTTGTCTGACTTTGTTCTTTCCCCCTTGGACCTGTCCAGAGATGAGATCATTGCCTCCTGCATTCCTGAGGACATTCTCTAATGGATTAGGTTGGAACCCAGCTGGCTCAGTGCTATTCCATGGTTATCACACAATCTATAACCTTTCCAATAGATGAGAGGATGAGGTCTAGATTCAAATTACCCAGATTTAACTCCAGCTCTGCCATATAACAAGGCTTGTCCTCATTGGTGAGTCATACAGTTTCACTTTCATTACCTTTACAAAACCTCTCTCATAAGGTGTAACTTTAAATGAAATTAACTCATGCAAGATGGTTAGGCACAGTAACTGGTACATAGTAAGTGACAAATAACGAATAATTTACTTAACTTAGGTCACCAAAAAAATTTTAAAAAGCCACTGCCTTTGTCCATCATCAAGGAGCTCACCTATATGTAGAGACATCAATTTTTATCACTGATGACATGTTGAAAGTATTCAAACAGAAAACAACATGTGTACTTTAAAGATGTGACCTATGAATCTGAAGTCCAAGGAAAGCTAATTTGATGGATTGTGCTTTCTCTCTGACTTTCCCAAAGCCCAGTTAGACCTATTTTTATGAGCACTTTGCAGAGCTGGTGATCATCTGCTCAAGAAGAAAACAATTGATAAATGGTAGCTATTTGTGACTTTAGCCTTGATGCGTGTGCCATATGAGCCAGGAAAGCTGGCTCCTTTTCCTCAGTCAAGACATTTCACCTCATCTTTCTTGTGGCTAAAACCAGCAGCCTGGGGCAAATGGTCTCTGAGGTTGCCAGGCCAATAACATCCTATCATGAGATGAGTTGTTTTTATTTTTACATCAGTATGACAACCAGCCCCAAGTACCAAAAGGCTCCTGGTTCTGCTTCAGAGCCTACTGAGAAGCTGTCTGGAAGTTACCAGTTGTGGTTTGAAAGCCCCTCTTGGGGAATACCTGATACAATGAGAATCTGTCACACCATCCCATTGCTGTTTTTCAAAACAATAATTTCAGTCAGGTGTGACACGGCACACCTATGGTCCCACCTACTTAGCAGGTTGATGCAGGAAGATTTCTCCTGCATAGATACAATTTAACCTGCAGTGTATTTGAATCCACATACTAGTAGCTTAATTTTGTCAAATGTAGGGCATTTCTCCAATTGAAAAAGGAAAATTGCCCACTCACTGCAGCATTCTCTTCTTAGCATATGCTATTGGTTAACATCTTTCTCAAATGTGAACATTCCAAATCACACTAGGGGTTCTAATTAAAAAAAAAAAACAAAAAAAACAAAACCCCTCTACAATTGCTAGCAAACCTCCTGACAGATGCATCTAGCTTCTGTGCCCTGTTTTTATTTTGCTTTTTGTTTCTAAAACAAGTTAGCCTTTTTGCTCTGTCCTTAGAGGTTTAGAGCAGCTATACACACTAATTTATAAAACTGCTATGTTTTGATGGCTAACAGAGAACTTACTGTTGATAGGGTCTGGAGGTTATTTTCAATAATATCCTTTGAGGTTTTTTTCTTTGTGTAAGTTACCTTACTTTCCCCCTAATATTTGTGTTTAACTTTCATTTATCTGGAATTAATTTTAGCATCTTGAAATTATCAGCAGTTCAAATGCTTAGGAGGTGACTATTTTGTCCGTTCTATATCCCCTTATTTAGGAACCATCACTCCCTGGATATATGAAAGCTTATGTATCTCCACTTCCCCAACCAAAAGACCAGACCAGGCTGTCTGTCAGAGTACTCCAGACTCCTGAATTGGCACTGACTGGTACTCAGTGGGCATTTAACTCAAGGAAGGCCAGTCAGGATCATTTGAGGAGATTACTATGGAAGCCAAGGTAAAAGGGCTATTATGCCTTGTCTCTTTGTAGTCATATGAGAGCACTTACTTAAGAATAATCATAACCAAAACCAAAAGAGGGCAAGGGATGGGTGGCATTGGTGAACCAGTGGATCAACAAAATCTCTCTCTTGCCTGATGCTAGCCAAACCTTGGAATTTCCAGTTAGGGAAGCAACTACATTTCATTTTGTGGCCTAAGCTAGTCTGAAGTGGATTTCTACCACTGTTTTTTTTTTAATGTAGCCCAGGCTGACCTCAAACTCCCACTGATTCGTCTGCCTCAGCATATCAAGTGTTGGAGATACATGTGTGCACCACCACACTTGGCTAGTGGATTTTATCACTTAAACTGAAAATACCCTTGTCAACCCTTTCCCTGGGTTCTAGTACCATCTTTACAGTTAGTAGATGTGTTGTCTCAGATAATCTCTTCATGGCCTTAGAGCCTTAACCTCCTCTTCTATAAAATGGGGTCAATAATATCCATGTCAAAGGATTGTTATAAAGAATAAATTAGATCACCTATATATAACAGAACAAGAGAAGATATTTGCAAATCATGTATCTGATAATGGTATAGTATCTATATAAATTCTTAAAATCCAAGAATAAAAAGACAAATACTTTTAAAAAGAGGCGAAGAAGTTGAACAGACATTGCTCCAAAGATAAACAAATGGACAATAAGCATATGAAAACATGCTCCACATCATTAATCAGGAGGGAAATGCAGATCAAAACCATAAGGAAACACCATCTCCCACTCAACAGAATAGCTCTCAGGGGTGTTGCTGAGAATGTGGAGAAACTGGAACTGTCATATGTTGCTGGTGGGGATGACAATGGTGCAACAGCTTTAGAAAACAACTCAATTCCTCAAAAAGTTAAATATAACATCACTGAATGACCCAGCAGTTCTACTGGGTGTGGACTGAATGAATGTTTATATCCCCTCACAATTCACACTTGAAACCCAAACCCTCAGTGTGATGTTATGGAAGTGTTGTCTTTGGGAGGTAACTAAGTCATAAAATGAACCTCTCGTAAACAGAAGTAGTGTTTTATAAGAGGCCTCTAGGGCCTTTTCGGCCATGTAAAGATACCCCATGAGAAGTTAGCAATCTGAAACCAGGAAGAAGGACTTGCCAGAACCCAACTAGGCAGACTCCCTGATCTTGGACTTCCAGTCTCTAGGACTGTAGAAAATTTGTGTTGTTCAAAAGCCACTCAAGTAAATAATTTGTTACAGACAAATTAAGACATACTCCTGGGCATATATACAAGAAATGAAAACACATCCATACAGAAGTCACACGTGGATGTTCATAGCAGGATGATTCATAGTAGTCAAAACGCAAATACAAGTCAAATGTCTGTGAGTGGATGGACGGATAAACAAAATGTGGTATGTCCACACATGGAATATTAGTCATAAAGAGGGACAAAGTGCTGAGTGCTGTTAGAAAGTAGATGAAATGTAAAAACATATTAAATGAAAGAAGCAAGATACAGAAGGCCATATACTTGTGAATTCATTTATATTCACTGTCCACTATAGACAATTCCACAGAGAAGGAAAGCTGACTGGGGGTTACCAGAGGCTTGCGGGAGGAGCTAATGGGCAATGACTACAGTGGTTACAGGGTTTCTTTTGAGGAGAAAGTGATAACGTTCTCTGGAAGTAGTTAATGATGACAGTTGTGAGCACACTGAACACTTTCATATACCTTAAAAGGTAAATTTTGTGTTATGTAAATTATATGAAAGTTTCTAAAATACCCACTATAGTGTTTTAGGCAGAAGGCACAGCTTAGCCATTAATAATAGTTATAAGCTAGGCACAGTGGCACATACCCATTATCCCAGCTACCTGGGAGGCTTAGGCAGGGGTGTCACAAGTTTGAGACAAGCCTGGGCAACTCAGTAAGACCCTATTTCAAAATAAAGAATAAAAATGGCTGAGGATGCAACTCAATGAAAAGCATTTTCCTAGCATGCATGAGGCTTTGAATTCAATCCCCAGTACTGAGAAGTAATTAAATGAAGACAATGAGTTAGTATCTACTGTATACAAGGCAATACATGATCTTGCTCAACCCTCACAACTTGATGAAGTTCCTCTTCCTCATGTTTAAAGTATAGGAAATTGAGGGTTAGAGAAGTTGTGCTAAGCCTAACATCCTGCAATTAGTATTATGCTAAGATTCAAACAGGTCTATCCCACTTCACAGCCCTTCCACTGTACAACATTCTTCATGCTGACAATACTCCACTGGATGCAACAGGGACTATTGATCACACGCCCTCTATCTTGTCTCCCTTTCTTCTACAATAAAGCTCCAATCTGATTTAGAGAAGCAATGGGTTGTAGCCTCTCAGAAAGCTGGTATGGCTGTGTGGCTAAATCTCACCAGAAAGCAGAAGAGGTCTGTATAACTTTTGGGATAGTGCATTATAAAGGAGCCAAACTGGCTGGCATAGAACCCCTTCACTCCCATCCTGCTATCACATGGATGTGATGGCTGAGGCTCCCATAGTCATTTTGGATCATGAGGCAATATGCTAAAAAGAGTAGAACCAGAGAGACAAAAAGCATAGATTCCTGATAACCATGGAAGTACTATTTAGCTTTGAACTCTCTCCAGACTCATCTGGTCTGAGAAGAAAAAACAAAACCCTAATTGCTGTTATTTGAACGCTGTTTATATGCAGTTGAAATCTAATTCTAACTTGTACACGGGGCCTCTGAAAATGCTGAGCCAGCGAAGAATCTATGAAACAGCTAACCTCAGAAGCGGTCAAATTAAAATTATTCTACTAGAGTCATTTTCTCATCTTGGCCTCCACTTTAGATTCTATACTTACAGGCTTAGGGACTTTATTGAATTATCCTAAAGACCCTCACCAAGGGCTATTTTATAGATACAGAATCATTGAAAAGACTGGTCTCAATTCACCAAGTACAGACATTACATTTCATATGCACTTAAATTTCATCTCAGAAATTGCTTCTGAAAACCAGCCACAGAGGAGCCATGGGCTCCCACAGAGTAGATTTCTGGAGAAGCAAATTTATTTACACAACCTTTGTACAATTTGGTTAAAGGAAAGGAGCAGAACAGATTCTATATGCAAAGCAACATGATTAAGCTCAAAGGTTTCTCTGCTTTATTTTATTTATTTTTTTTTTTATTTTAGAAACATAAAAGTACAAAAACATATTGACAAACAGACACCCATTATCATAGAAAATAGTACAATCACAACTAATCTATAGACAAGGTGATATGGTCTCAACAGTAGTTGTTGCTTTATCCATTGATATCTTCGAATTGTAGATGTATGGACCCATATACAGACATGCAA
>PVLD010012891.1:0-58295 GCA_004027595.1 Dinomys branickii | reverse complement strand
ACAGAAGAAAAAACACCGCTTGTTGCTGCTTTACATATTGTTATCTTCGAAGTGTGTGTTCAGGCTAACACATACAGATATACACTATTAATCTAATTTCCTGTCTTCGATTATTGCTTAGCATTAAGTGATATAATACAATAGTAGAACCATGTTAGCCCTCCTGCACATATGTATATTCATGTATATTCCTCTATATCTGATATTCTCTTACAGAGTACTGTCATTTTTAGTGTAAATGTCTTTTATTTCCTTCATCAGATTGATTCCTAGATATTTCTTTATTTTGAATGCTATTGTGAAAAGTGTTATTTCCCTAATTTCTCACTCAGTGAGTTTGTTATTTTTGTACAGGAATGCCATTGATTTTTGAGCGTTGACTTGGTATCCAGCTATGCTACTAAATTTGGTTACTAAATCTATAAGTTTTTGGGTAGAGTTTATGGGGTCTTCTATGTAGACTACCATGTTATCCATAAATGATAAATTAACTTTTTCCTTTCCCATCTGTATTTCTTTTATTCTTCTCTCTTGTCTAAATGCTCTACCTAATGTTTCTAGATCTATATGGAATAGGAGTAGTGACAATGGACATCCTTGCCTTGTTCCTGATTTTAGAGTGAAAGCTTTCAGTTTTTTGACCATTTAGTATGATGTTGTCTATTAGTTTGTTGTAGGTGGCTTTTTACCAAGTTGAAATAAAAAACATCTCTTCCAATTTTCTGTAGGGTTTTCAACATGAATGAGTATTGGAATTGCTAAATACTTTTTCAACAACTATTGGGAAGATCATATAGTTTTTGTCTTTGGCTCTGTTGATATAGTGTATTACATTTATCAATTTGTATATGTTGAACCATCCGGGCATCCCTGGGATGAATCTGACTTGGCCATGGTGTATGACTTTCTTGGTGATTTGTTGCCTTCTGTTATCAGTATCTCACGGAGAAGCTTTGCACATACTCATTAAGAAGATTAACCTGTAGTTCTCTTAAATGATTGGATCCTTCTCTGGTTTTAGTATCAGAGTAATGCTTCTTTTCAGGAGTGAATATGGGAGTATTGTTTCCCTTTCAACTTCATTAAACAGTTTGAGAAGTAGCAGCCTTAGGTCTTTTCTAAATTTCTTGTAAAATTCAGCAGTGAATTCATCAGAGCCTGTGCTTTTCTCTGTTGGTAGGTTTTTAATTACACCTTCAATTCCATTAACTGATATTGGGTTATTTAGAATTTTATATCTTGATTCAGCTTTGGAAATTCATGTGTCTAGGAATCCATCCATTTCTTCTGTGTTTTCTGTCTTATCAAGATACAGATTCACTCTGTAGACATCTACTAAGTCCATTTGTTCAAAAGTTGGTTTTAGTTCTGATATTTCTTTCTTGACTTTTTTGTCTAGCTGATCTGTCTGTTTGTAACAATGGAGTATTTTGTTCCCCCATCACAATTCTCTTAATGCTTATTTGAGTTTTCATGTCTGTGAAAGAATATGTCCAAAAATGGAAAGATACCTATTGTTCTTGGGTAAGAAGAACCAATATAGTGAAAATGGCCATAGTTCCAAATTCATTATATACATTTAATGCAATCCTGATCAAAATTCTAATAGCATATCTCACAGAACTAGAAAAATCAATTCTAAAATTCATTTGAAACCAGAAGAGATCTAGAATAGCAAACACAATTATGGGTAACAAAGGCAAGGAAAAGGCATTACATTCCCTGATTTGAAATTATACTACAAAGCTACTGTAATAAAAAACAGCAATGTACTGGCAAAAGAAAAGACCTAAGGATCAATGGAACAGACTAGAAAATTCACAAACAACTCCAAACATAGTCACCTTATTGACAAAGGAGCCAACCACCTTTGCTGGAGGAAGGACAGACTCTTCAATAAACAGTGCTAGAAAAACTGGCTTTCCACATGCCAAAGATTAAAACTGTACACATACATTTCACCATGCACTAAACTAAAATTGAACTTGATCAAAGATCTAAATATTAACACAGAAACACTAAATCTGCTGGAAGATAGAATAGGTAGAACTCTTAAAGACATTGATGTAGGCAAAGACTTCATAAACAAAACCCCAACCACACAAGAACTATCACAGAGAATCAACAACTAGAATTTCCTCTTATTAAAAAGCTTTGCACAGCAAGAGAAACCACCAACAGAGTGAAAAGACAACCCACAGAGTGGGAAAAAATTTTTCCAGCTGTACCTCAGACAAAGAACTACATTCTAGAGTATATAAAGAATTCAAAAAATTCAGACCCAACAAATTTAAAGACCTAATACAAAAATAGCATTTGAGATGAATGCATGCTTCTCAGAGGAAGAAGTAGAAATGGCAAATAAGCATATGCAAAAATGGTCAACATCACTGATTATTCGAGAAATGCAAATTAAAACAAGGCTGAGATTCCATCTCACTTCAGAAAGAATGGCTATTGAAAAGAAATCAATCAGTAAGGGCTGTGGGAAAAAAGGAACCTTTCTCTAGTGTTGGCAGGAGTGTAGACTGTGTAACCACTATGGAAAGCAGTACGGTGTTTTCTCATAAAATCAAAACTAGAGTCTATATGACCCAGCTATTGCCCTTCTTGACATCTTCTCAAAAGACTTCAAAGCCTCAGTGACATATGCACACCCATATTTATAGACACAAAGTTTGAAACAGCTAAATCTTTGAAACAACACAAATGCCCATCAACCAATGAGTGGATAAAGATGTGGGTTTTTCTGTAGAATGAAGTACTACTCAGCTATAAAAAATGACAAGCCTGAAACATTATGGTTTGTGTCTGGATGTCCCCGCAAAGCCTCATGCAGTCATGAGGCAGGCTTCCAGAGTTTATGACTGATTCAAGGTCCAATGATGGAATTGTGAATGTGAGTGCTAAAGTTTGCATACAAAGTAAGGGAGGGAGAGAGGCTGCTTGCTGCTGCTCCCCTTGTGCTCTTGCTGCTTTTGCTCTGCCATGTGCCACTCTGCCTTGGAGCCAGCTGAGGATGGACTGAAACCACCACAAACTGTGAGCTAAATAAACCTTTCCTTCCTTAACTTTGAGTGTCAGGTAGTTTTTTCTCAGCAAGAAGAAAAAAGTAACCAAGACAATGGATGCACCTTCAGACCACACTTTTAAGTGAAATCAAGTGGACACACATGTTTAAATTCTGTATTGTTTCTCAGGTGTGAGAAACTGAATGTATAAAGAAGGACTAAAATTTATAATAGATATTGAGAAATGGGAGGAACATGTTCAAATGAGAAGGGGAACAAGGGAGGAAAGGGCAAATAAAAAAAGAGAATAGAAAGGAAAAGGGAAACAAAGTTTTATAAATGAGGAGGGTAAGAGGGGTTCACAGAAGGAGGGGGGATGGAAGGAAGAAGCAAGATATATCATGTATAGGTACAAATTCCCTATGACGAATATTGTTATTATGTATGTCTAAAATGTACCAATAAAAAAGTTAAAAAAAAAGAAAATATTAGTGGCAAAATCACATGATTTGCATAATGCACATCATGTTACATAGAATTTGTGCCATTTATGTGAATGGAGCAGATGAAGATATGAATTCTTTGATTCATTCATGAGAGAAGGAAAAAAAAAAGAAATATTTCCCAAAGGATATTAACTTTCACTTATTGAAGGCTAGAAAATAGCTCCATCACCAAAATGCAGCAATTCATGGTATCAGCAGAGATGTTAAACCAGACAGAACAAAAGACTCAAAGAGAAGAAAGATTGCTCTGTGGGAGAACAGAGGCTCAAATGAAGACAGGCTTGTCGTAACTCATGCTATTACAATAAAGCACTGACATGACACCACAAAATATAACCACTAAGCCTTTCTCAGAGTCCAAATGCACATTTTCATTTCCCTTGCAGCTGTTCAGAAAGATTTGTCTTCCAAGAAAATAAAACCAAGGGGACTTAAGTAAATGTAATACGGAGTGGTGCAGTTGAAAACTAAGATTCCAGAGTCAGGCTACCTGCATAAATACAGCTCTTTCAACATTTTAGCTCTTGACCTGCATAAGCTATAGAACATCTCTGTGCTTCAGCTTCTATAAATAAAAATAATAAATATGTATAGGCAGCACTCTATGGATTCTTGCAGTGATTAAAATATAAAATAAATACAGCATTTAATATGGGGCCAAAATGTGATCCTAACTAGCTTAGTTTTCACACGAGCCTTATTTCAGCACCGTTGTGTCCAAGTAATTCAGATCTCAGACTTTACATTTATGGGTCAAGTATATATTTTGACAACGTCTGTGTGGTACAGATTCAAGTAAGTGAGTTTTATAAGTAAGTGTTTTCAGTTGAGACATAAATTGGTTTCTATGTTGTTTGCACTCAGTGAGCATTATCCAGTCTTTAATTTTGGCTCAGTTATCGTCATCTCTTTAACATGATAATCTTCGCTTTGGCCATCTCCAAGATGGTGTCATGATCTGGTCTCCACTACAGCCACAAAAATTACACTGAAACATAAAATTTGCATCAGTGGGAAACTACTGTTTTGGCCAAAATCATTACCATTAGATAGTCCATCTGGGAGAATATTTAATTTACAACTAAATATGAAACACAGAATTGATAGTAGCTTACAAGGAAACATACTGTCTGTGCTTCTGTCCTTTTAGATTTGGATGATCAGTAAGATTGCAGTCAGTGCCTGCTTTGACAAACAACTGAAACTACTAAACACTAAACCAGCCTTAAATACTCGTGATAACTTATATATTTATGCTTCTCTCGAGGCTTTGCCTCAGAAGTCACAGGGATTACTGCTTTGGTTTCAAATTGCAACACGATTTATGCTATCTTTACTATATAAATGCCCACTACAGTTCCCACGTAGAATACATAAGCCTCTAGCCGGGAGTTTGTACCAGACGGGAGACTCCATTTAACAGCTGCTAAATAGGGGAACCCACAGGTAGCTTTTACTCCGGTGGTAATTACTCAGTGCTTTGCTCATAAACCCACCTCAAAGTCGGTACTTTCAGCTCTATTATAGACAGATGTAAAAATAGAAGAAGTTATAGGTAAACTTGGCAAAAAGAAAACTGGACCCAATCCTAGAACTGAACATCTCTAGTTGCCTAGATCCCTGAAGCCCACAAGGATGTGGAAATGAAACGCTTCTGGATATTCATAGGGTGGTTGTTGTTTCCCAGATGGTAAGATTTGGCAAAAAGAGTTTTAAGGACTATTGAGAGGCAATCAGAAAATATTTTCAGTTTTAGATGATAGAGAGAAGCTGGAAAAAGTCATTTGGCCAATGCCCAAAGTATAAAACCGCGCTGAGCCAGGACGGAGGTAGTTTGCTGTCAGTTGCTTTGGAATCCACAGAGTAAACACGGAACGGATTCGGAGCTGAGCAGGTGAGCACAGCAATTTCATCGGAACCGGCTGCTCTGAATATTGCACAGACAGTCATTTGTACTTGGTGGTTCAGCTGTGGGCCTGGAAGGCACAGTGGACTTTCTTTCTTTCTTTCTTTCTTTCTTTCTTTCTTTCTTTCTTTCTTTCTTTCTTTCTTTCTTTCTTTCTTTCTTTCTTTTTCTTTCTTTCTCTTTCTTTCTCTTTCTTTCTCTTTCTTTCTTTCTTTCTTTCTTTCTTTCTTTCTTTCTTTCTTTCTTTCTTTCTTTCTTTCTTTCTTTACCAGCAACTGGTCTGAGGAAACCAGCAGCCTAAGGGGACAGAGGAGGTGACTAATAGCATGATTTGGGGTAAATTAGTTTGCCACTCTGGACCTCTGTAAAATCAGATGATTAAACTTCAGACAATCTCCAATTTATGTTGTTCATCTTTGCAAAAGTAATACATATTCAGTAGAAACTATACTTCAATTTTTGAATTTTGATCTTTTCCCCAGAAAAATGCTACATAGTATCAAATGTGCTTGCCTCGCTGAGAGACAGCAGCGGTGAGCCGCCCCCCTCAGGCAGACCCGTGGTCACCAGGACAAACAGTCCACACCTGATGTACTGTCTTGCTAAGCTGTGGTGGTCAACAGGTGAGCTATATGAAGTGGCTTTTGTGTTTTACAATATTTTCAAAATTACAGTGGGTTTGTGGGGACAAACCCTACTGTAAGTCAGGCAGCATTATAAATGTGTCTCTGAAATCTTATCATTGTTTCCGGTATTCCACTGTCTCATATTTGCTGGCAAAGCAGAATCAGTGGCTCCTGCTCAGAGACATCAAAATATTCTAACTGAATAGACCAGGAAAATGAACTTGCTTTATCTGCAGGGAGATTCAGGTTACCTTCCTGGACGAGGAAAAAGAAAGGGAAATTCTGGGACTGAACTGCCTCATCTCAAAATTCTTAAACCATGCTTCTCTGCTTAGTTTAACCATCCAAATTCTCATACTGTTCCTTCAATTACTTTTCTTAAGTACTTACTATATCCCGGATAATCCATAGATGCAAATGTGCTGGAAATCCAATAACTGAAAAGTTTAAGTTTAACTTAGCTTTTTTCCTTGTAAATGTGAAATAATATTTCCCTTCCGTTTCCACTTTTATGTTAGGTTGTAGACACTTCTACAAGGCAGGTGGTGCACCCAAGATATTATACTTACAGTCATTTGATGAACACCTCTTTCTGATGATTGGATGATAACAAATTCGTCCTAAGACTTTTCCTGACTTGCCTGTAGTTCAATATGAATGATATAGGCCACAATTAGAGACTTGATGGGTTCAGTTACCTTGAACCTAGAAACACCAAGTATCTCCATTCACTTCAAATGAAAATTTTACAATGGTGACAATTAATGTCCACAAATCATCTAGATTTAGAAAAATCTTACTGTTCACAAACAGAAAATGTCAAGAAGTTTCCATACTCTGATTTTTAAATGATTGCATGTATGAGAAAACAGAGATATAAACTAATAATGTGCACTCTCATCCATCAAAGGCAGTCTCAGCAAAAACTATATAATATCCATCCTTTTATTCTAACTCTGCTAATAGTTTTCTTTCTCAATGTACCTTCCGTCTCTTCATTTACTGTATTAACTATTTTTTGTATTAACTATTCTTATGTACTGCTCCTCTCTTCACCCATATTTGCTACTCTCAGCCTGTTGCAAGAAATTCCCTTCATTTCTGCAAGCTCATGCTCTGGGCACCTGAGTGCCATCAAAGCGTCACATAACCAAGTGCCAAAATGTAAAGAGGTAAATCACAGGAGCTCTGTCACTGCTTTTATGAAGCCACAGTAACCAGCACACATTACACAGATTCTTGCTTACATCTCATATATAACTCTGCATCGCTACAAGTTACTCCTTCCCAGGGGACATTTCCTACATACTCAGAGATGAGGTCCAAATTCACTAGGTGTCTCCACTGCTCCAGTGGGTGGCGCAGTTCTCACTGGGGACTGCCATGCTTGTTTCTCCTATATAAACCCCACAATTAATATACCTACTGCTGCTATGATCTTTTGCTGCCACAGGTAGTGCTTTGGAACCTAGGGAATGTCAGAGCAACACGGTTTGCCATTACAGTTTCTCGGAAGAACAACATCACAAATTCTTTTATGTCCAGCAGGAAAGAAGCCCTGCTGGTATGTAAATGAATATTCTTCCTCCTTCATCAAAAATGTCTTCCCACCATCAAAAAAATGTCACTTGAACTAAGCTGTGCTTTTGATGGACTTGATTTACATTCTTTGACTCAAGCCCTTTACGCCAAGGACCAGATCATAGACTGCACCGGTTTCATGGACCTCCCCGCGATGGCTCTACTCTACGGTGCAGTGAGAAAGAACAGTGTGTTTCTCTCTGACCCTCGGCACTTGATACCTGAGCACTAATACTGATGCCTCAGTGACTGGAGAGTTTTCGGGGAAAGAGGTTTTTATAATCAATCAAATGGGAGGATTCACACTTAAACCCATTGAGACATGGGGCAGGGGTATGGTGTAATATCATACTCATTTCCTGACTTACGATGAAGCCCTTTCCAAGAAGCTACTCAGTCCTCACATAAATGGGTCCCTACATAAATGTGTCCCACCACGTATGACTTAATTCCAGTTGGACACAACCTTGTATGTTAGGTGGAACTGAAACTGTATTCATTCCCAGTGCCCTTCTTTACTAGTTCACTGTTGAATAAACAGTTTGTGCTAGGCAGCACACAAGATACACACATGCTAAGGCATGATATTTACAATGAGAAACCTGAAGAATAATTGGGATAACATATATACACATGCAAATGCATATATTACATTAACTTTAATACACATAATAGGACAAGTATAAAAGATTATGCAAGGCAAAGTGACCTGTGATTAAAAGATTGAGTAAGAAGTTATATTTGAGCCAGGCTTTGAAGAATGTTTAAGATTTATGATAACCCAGAAAGGTTAATGTGCAAGTAGCATTAAAGGAATTGAAGAACTCCCAGATGTTCTCACTGTGTTACCATTTCATTTGTACCCACTCTGCACCATGTGAAACCTGAGCTAAATGGTGATCATTGCTCACGCTCCAGCCTTACTCACAGCAAGCAGTTCAAGGATCATGCTACATCCACTACTTTTGTATCACAATCTCAGTTTACACCGTTTAAACATTAAAAGAGGAAAGAACATGATTCATTTCCGGTGAATTTTCAGATTCCTGCTCTGAAGATGTGAACAAAAGGAGAATGATTGATCTAAATAGTTTGAAAGTTAATTTCACAGCAGCTCTATTTGTGCAAGGAGGCGATTATTATCCTGGATGGCCTTACTATTACTTAAAAGCATTTCTTTTTAAGTTAAAGAAAACTTTTATACTATCAGTAATTTCCTTTCATCCTTCCCTTAGTAAATGTTAATTGCTTCCTCTGCTCCAGTTAGATTGATTTGGATCTCATTAAGGCATTTTATGAAAGCTTTAGTTTATAAAAATGAATAATTTGATGAAGAATGGCAATTAGGACTGTTTCTATAGTAGCAATTTTAGTCAATTTAATGCAAAGCACCATGGTATATTTGGTTTCATTGTTAGACTAGTGCTTCCTATTATATTCAGTTTGAACTATATTTGTTAAGCAGGGAAACGTTAGTATTAATAATAACTCACAAATTACCTCTTATTTCCTGTTGAATTGTAACTCAAAGTGTTTACATGTATGGATACATGCAAGAGTGACTCATTTACTATCATATAATAGAAAAGAGTAAGTTTATTCCTGGTAGGGAGCTGACAAATTCATGAGCTGAACATCTGGCAATATTTTGTTCTAGTTTTGTCTCTTAAGAGAATTTTACTCTCTAATAAAAGAAAATAAATATGGATCCCTCCTAGTCAGTAGAAGGAGGGAAATTGTGGAGAAGGCGCCTGGACTCCTTGGCTTGTTTGTCCTCTGGGGACTCATTAGTCTCTGCTGCAGCCAGGCTAGGGAGGAGAGTTTTTCACCTCAATAATGCTCTGCTCTTGCACCCAGGCTGTACAGGACACTGAAATGAGGGTTACCGCACAGCAACAAAAGGGGAGTCCGTGTGGAGTATGCTGACTCTAACACATCACAACTTGTAAGACACAGCTACCCCTCTGTGCACTCAGTTCACAGTCGTCCTTACATGACCTCAGGAGAAAGGAGGTCATCCCCCTTCCTCCAGGTATAAAGAGTATAATGGTTAAAAATACTGAAAGATGCTCTCTCGCTGGCCATCAGATGCCTACAGTTTTAAGTGAGCACGTGTGTCCCGTGGTTTGAATGTGCTCCTTACATGCTCATGCGCTGCAAACTTAATCTCCTCAATCACGCATTGCTCGTTTCTGAAGCTGGGACCTTGGGGAGACAATGAGAAGTAGATGAAGTCCTGAGAATGAGGCCACCGTGACCACAAAGGGGCTCTTAGGCTTTCCTGCCTCCAGAACCATTTGTCAAGCAAACTTTTCGCTATATTTCGCTATAGCAAAAGAAAACAGACCAAGAGCACGAATTTAACCCTTTACGCCTAGCTGCCAGCACAGCAGGCCTCAGTCTTCAGTACCCACAAATGTCACTAGCGACGAGTGAAAATGAGAGTCTGAAGCCTCCCAGGAAGACTAACCTTGTGGGCCTGGATAGGAGCCAGGAATCTGTATTTATCAAATGCCCCGTTGATTTTAATGCAGTTCCCTGGACAATACATTCATACTCGCTCTACTAGACATGTTGTGGTGGCTATTTTAAGACATCTTAGTTACTGTCCCTGACAACGCCCTCCAAGGAGAGCCAATGTTTATCCACAGCCTAAGCATAGTCATACAGCTTCAACAGGCTAGAAGAAGGGACACAATTCCTTCGAAATATAACTCAGTTACTTTTTTATGAGACAGACATAGAATAATCCAGGTTCTTTTTATAGAGGAACAGTGAATATTCTTGGCTCTAATCTTGAGAAAGGCCCTTACCTATGTCTCTACAATGTAAAAGTTTGGCTGGATCTATGCTACAATCATTTACTGTGTCACTGAATACAGGCCATGTCCATGTCACGGGCTGGGCATTACAACTTTCACTACTTCTTCAAATGAGACTTTTTTTTTAATTTTAAAATTACCATAGATCCCCTCCTCTACATAATTGACAACAGATTTCAAATTTCATTCATTATAAAAGAATTGTCAAAGCATCATTATGACTTCGGAAACACTTTACCATAACTCTATATTACTTAAAATACCATCTATATTAGTATGAAAATTAGGGAGATACGTACACATATACAATCTTTCTTTCAACAAAAAAATGAAAACTCAGTGCTTGTATAGAATTACAGACTCAGTATCACAACTCTGAGATTCTTAGAGATCCGCAGCCCACTGCATGGAAATCATGAGACTGTATGCTCTGTAAGATTCTCTCCAAATTCCTTAAATTCTACCTTACTGATATTCTAAAATAGGAATTATTAATAGAAAAATGCCTTGATAAATAAAAGGAAAACCCTCAAATGTGTAATCTGATTTTTTTTTTTTTTTTTTTTTTTTTGCGGTACTGGGGATCGAACTCAGGACCCTGCACTTGCTAGGCAGGCGCTTATCCCACTGAGCTATATCCCCAGCCCCCGTGTAATCTGATTTTCTTCTGATTTCTTCTTCAAAATACTAAAAAGCTAGCTGAGAATGAAATGAAATTCTTAAGGCACAACCTAGTCTCAGATATAAGTGACCTTTATGACAGAAATAAATTCCATCTTGAAATTAGCTTAATCAGGTTTATTTAAATCCATCCCAGGTCATGCAGGTTGATTGTTTTGACTGGCTTGTGCTTATAGACCCAGCTTAATTGTATTACAAATATTAGAGTAGCATTCTAAGTGCCTCTCCAACTTTCATGATTATTTATGGGAGCTGCAAGGAATCAAGTGACCCAAAATCATCTTCTTTACAATTTGGTGAGTCTCAGCTTCAAGGAAGCGTTTTTTTGGACATAAATGCTTCATCAGCAAGAAGACTAAAAACTTACACAAGTTATTCAATTTAACCAGAGTCCATTAAATATATTTGAATTTATTTACATCATAATGTAAGCAGAACACCTGGACAGGTGGTTGGGTTTTTCACTCCAAGCATCAGAGTGACTAAGTCTGACTCCCTTCCTGTGGGCTTAAGAGCACTGAACAGTGTCATTCACTGTGTTGTTCCTGGTGCCCATCAGGTCATCTGCACACAGGTTTGCTTCACAAATCTGCCTTGAATTAATAAGTGCACCAAAAACACCTCTCCCATCTTGCTTTGTATCTTGTGACAGATACATGATCTCCTTTTAAGTCTTTTATCCAATCTGTGCTTTCAGTAAGATAAATATTATATAGGTAACTAGGAAATTCCTGAAATACTTATCTCATTAGAGCTAACGCCTGCTGAAAAATTCAAGTCAGTGCTCTGTCCACACAAATACAGGTCTCTGGGATTTCACTCTCACTGCAATGAAGGTCTATTTATTTAAGAACAATCCATTAAACACTAACAACTAAAGGTGCAGTGAAGGACAAAAAGAGCATTCAGACTATGTAAAAGATCTTAAAATGCAATGAGAAAGAGAAAAGCTGACACACACATCCAACACTGTTAATAAATACTACAGAGAAAGTGCGGATAACGTGTTACAAGAAGAAATTAAACCATCCATGATTAGCCTTAAATAAATTTGCACAAGGATTCAGAAGTATCAGAAATTCAAACCAATTTTACCAGTCCTTTTTCATCAGTCCTCTATGAACAAAAGTTGTTATGGACTTTAATATTAAATAACGCATTAACATTTTATTCACAACTCATTATTTACTGCAAATACATAAATATTTGAATAATTATTCACATCTAAATCCCAGAATCCAATCATTTCTTTTACTTTCTTTTTTTTTTTTTTTTTTTTGAGACAGGGTCTCTCACTGTGCAGTTCAGGCTGGCTCTGGGCTCACTCTGTAGCCCACACTGGCCTTGAACTCACAACTATCCTCCTGCCTCAGCCTCCTGAGTTCTGGGATTACATGCCACCACGCCTGGCATCCAATCATGTCTTTTCTTGAAATGACAAGATTTTATTTCATATATATCTTTCTCCAAAATTCCTAATATAGCAATTTGGGTAAGTGACAACTGATCCTCAAATGTTGTCTGTGATCTTTGTAGTTTCAGTTCGGTATTGATAATTTTTTATAGTGTGCACTGAAATCCATATTGTTGTCATCTAAACCCCTAATATCAGATGACATCATCTGAAGATGTTCTTTTATTCCCAACCTATAACTTAGTCCATAGCATTTATGGATGTGTGAATCCCTTATTGTAGTTTTGCTTTTCCACCATAATTTTGAAGTTTCAATCTTCATGTTTGCCAGAATAATTACATTTAAAAAATTATTTTCCTAACCCTTGAAGGCATTTTGTTAAGTTAAATACGTTTCTAAGCCAAGAAATTATTTGAGAAGCAAGTTTTTAAATTTTTGATTCCACAATATACAATCCACAGTCTCTGTTACCTCTTGAGGTATAAAATTAAAAGATTTAAGTAAATTGGAGGAATTAAGAATAATTATCATCAGCTAGCCCCAGTATTATTTGTATATAAAAATGAATGATACAATTTGTATATTATATTGGATAAACAAAATTTTGTTAAGCCTGATTAATATTAGAACTGATAGCATCTTTTCCGGTTTAATAAGATGGAATTCAATTACTGTACATACTATGATCAGGGAGTATTACAAAGACCGGATAATTTCTAGAGGACCTCATGACATTTATTTATCGGCTCAAGGTCTGGCAAATCGTTAAGACAGTTTCAAACGATATAATAATTCCCTTAATACAAACAATGCATTTACCTTCAGAACCAAACTCAGGCTTTAGGGACCTGAAATTTACAGAATTTGAGGGATTTATTTCAGATAAAGAAAATGAATTACTTATACAAAACTAAGTACAGACCTTTCAAAGACCCAAGAGGAAGAGTCCAGAGCATAAATATCCTCAGCTTTACAGTAATCCCCTGTTCAAAATATACTGTGTTTACTGCCGTATATCTGGTTTTACATCATTCTGAAATTAGCTAAATTCTCTTAAACAACTGGGGGAGATTAAGTTATACTGGGTCTGCTGCCTGGACCAGCTGGGTAAGTTGAACCAAGGATCGGTGTCTGTTGACAATCTTCTGCCAACCAATAGGGAGTAAAAGCTCTGTCTCTGCAGTTAGATTGGCTAGATTTGAGTCTTTGATTTCCCTCTACCTATGAGCTCATGAACAAGTTACCTAGCTGTCATGGTTACTTTTCTCTCACTGCTGAGACGAAATACCTGGCACCCAAAATTAAGGAAGGGAAGGTTTATGTAGCTCACACTTCGTGTAAATTTCAGTCTGAAATCTGCCGGCTCCAAGGTGGCAGGAGACAGGAAAAGCACCAAAGCGCAGGGCGGGAGGAAAACAAGCCTCTTTTCCTCCCTTATGTTGTAGGCAGGCTGCCCCACACCCAGGGGCGGCAGTAGCACTCCCACATCTCCAGGCCCTCCTTTTGCACGGGGTAAGGATGTTTACAAAGTAAGGCCCCTGGCTCCCTGCTGGGTTGCTTAGTTAAACTTCTAAACTTCTCAAATTGACATAGTGTATCAACTGTAACACTAGCTATTCCTCAAGCTGCTTCTTCATCGGTTCAACGGGAATATCTACACCTACAACATAGATTTGTTGGAGAATTAAAGAGTGATTGAGGGCCAGGGAAATAGCTCAGTGGCTTCAGCTTGCCTGCTTGGCAAGCAGGAGGTTGTGAGTTCAAGTCTCCGTACCAAAAAATAAAAAAATAAAGACTGATTAAAAGCATGAGAAATATTTGACACTGTCATAAAAGCATTTGTGGACTTCAAGCATGATAATGACACACGGATTGTCCCAGTGCATCTGTGTGAAAATTCCTACAGAGCTTTCCTTTCCACATGCCGGCGGTAGTGGTAGCATATGGGTAGATGATATTCTAGGTAGAATAGAATTTTCTACTGGCAGATTCCAAGTTTAAATTTCACACAAAAGGACGGGTTACATTTTAAATTATTTTATTCTTTCATTCTATAGTAAAACGTTGTTATGAAATTGTCCAAATAACTTATGTATGCCCGAGGAGCCTTCCATTTTTATTATTATTAAAGTTAACTTAGTAAATATCACATTCTGCTTTTGATCTCTGCATACTTTGATTTATGAAAGTAAAAGAAGAGCATAATTATTCTTGCATTTGGCTTTAATTTAAATCTAGCTGACCTAAGTATCTAAACTACTTTTTATTTTTGTGAGACCAGAATTTCCCAATTGAGTTTATTTCTTCAAAGAAATTCAAGTAGTGTAGAATAGAAGAAAGACAGTGAATATGCGTTGGCTTTTTGATCAGAGATAAATAGATAAATGTTTTTCCAATTTTAGTTCCAGAGAATATGAAAGCTTGGCAATAAAAGACTTTCTTGACTTTTAATATCGGAAAAATAACTGAATATTATTCTTTCCTTTAAGTTTTTCTTCCAAAAGTTTTCTTCAAAGGTTCTGCCATAGGGTTTTGATGTATTTCCCTTCACTTGATTAGTATAAGTTGAAGCTCTTTGCTTTCACCAATTTAGGTACTCTGTGGCCTGGAGCGCTGGCACACGCCTATGATCCCAGCACTTGAGTAGCCAAGGCAAGAGGACAACTGCCTGGGCTACAACATGAGTTCAAGGCCAGCCTGAACTGCATAGTGAGACCTTGTCTAAAAAACGAAAAGCGGGGGGCATTGTTAATTTGAGTCAATTTTAATGACACTGATGAAGAATAAGGTTATGTAGAATGTGTGTGTGTGGAGAGAGAAAGACAGATGGACAGAGACAGAGAGGCATGAAATTCTAGTGGCTGCAAGAAACAAAAACGAATGAGGTTACTGATATGTCCCCTTCCAGGACTTGACCAGTCATCATGGCAAAGGTCCAATGCTGAGTCATAATGGTGCCTAGCTTCTTCCTCCCAGAAACCCCTTCGGTTTTTTCTTCCCAGCTGCCTTTGCCAAAGCCCGAGCACGCCAGAAATGATCCTGTCCCCTTCAACTACGTCATGCTGAGCAGTCTTCATTTGCTGCCCTGTGCCCTCCCCCAGCAGAATACATACAAGCTCAAACCTCAGCCTTTGTCTTCTGAGAGGCAGCACAGCTGTTGCGGTGACTCCCTCAGTGCCCGCATTGAACTTTTATATCTTACGGTTTATATCTCTCTCCTCCTTTTCTCTGCATCATTTTTGATTGAGTACCTGGTTATAGCTCAATCAATTACAGGAGAAATTGGATAGGATGCGTCACTAGTATTCACTCAGTTCATTACTGATGCTACAGAAGATGCAGATTCTTTTCTGCCACCATTTACTCCATGGATTCTAACTCAGTGTGCTCTCTGCATCTGTCCTTTTTATCAAAAACAACCAAAGACGTCCTAGAATCTCCTCTAACAGATACCTGCTGAAACTCACTGAGTAAAAATGCGTTATCTTTCTCCAGTCTGAGAAACTGAGGAGGTAAGAATCTGTCCTAAAACCCACAGAGGAAGCAAGGAAGAAAGAAAGGAATGTTAATGAATTTTATATTTGCCACCAAAGTAAGCACAATTTAAGAATGCTGTATAATTAGCATGAAACAATTATGTTTCAAAGGATCTTCATGTCTTCCCATATCATTAACCTTCTTGGATGGTAACTGAGGATTTTTTATATTTCAGGTTAATTTTGTGAAAATATAATTCTTCCCTTATTTTTTAAACATATTTTGAATGACAACTAAAGCCCAGATACTGTGCTACTAAGCACAATAGGCTCAGGTAAACTTCATGACTTGATTCCTCAGAAATGAAGAAACACATATAAAAAATCAACTATAATGTGTGCTAGATAGAAAGATGTCTCCACCAACCCAGAGATGCTCACATCCTAATCCTATGAATATATTATATAGCAAAAAAGAGTTAAGGTGGCAGATGGAATTATGGCTGTTTTCAAGTGGTTTTGAGTTGGAGAGATTATCAGGGATTATTCAGGTGGCTCCAATCTAATCACGTGAGTTCTGAAGCACAGAGAAAGAGGGAGAGGTACGGCCAAGAGATGAGGCAGCAGAAGGACTTCTCTACTGCTTGCTTCGACGGTGGAGGGAGGGGACCTCGAACCAAAGCTCTAGTGGGACAGCTGCGGTTTATGTATCTATCAAGAAAACAGGAAAGATAATCCTATACCAAGAAGCTGAGTTTTCACAACAGCCTAAATATGCCTGGCTGCGTGTTCTCTAGAGCATGCAAAAGTAGGGCAATGCCTTAATTTTAGGCCATTGAGACTTTGTGTCTACATAACTATAAGGTAGTAAATTTGTGTCCTATTTTGAAAACACTAAGTTTGTGTTAACTTGCTATGAAGGCAATAAAAGATTAAGATATAGTGACATGTTAGTGGCTACATTAAACGTAATGTATCAAAACAAGGCTTTAAGAAAGATCTCGGATATTTGTATGTTCTGAAGCTAAGAATCTCAAATATAGAAGTAATAGAAAATCATCAGAACTTTAAGCAAGGTCTTTATTAGACAAAAGTGAAAAATGATGTCTAAAAAGATCAAATCCAGACACAGTGTTCACAGCAGCTCTATTCATAAGGACAACAAATTCAAAACAACCCAAATGTCCTTCAACAGGAGAGTGGACATGACTACTATAGCATCTCCATAGCAGAGAAAAACTATGCAGCATTAGAAAGAAACAATTAATCAATAACTGCAATAACTTGGATAAATCTTAGAGACATTATGGTGAGTGGCAGCAGCTATAATGATTTCATTTACATGATAATCCCAAGAACCCAAAACTATAGCGATGGGGAATGGATCAATGCTCCCCAGGGGTTAGAGCTGGTGGGGAGAGACGCATGCCAATACACAACAAGAGCACACAGGATTTTCTCTGTATCCTGACTGTAATTGTGGGCACAGAAACCTAAACGTGAGTGAAAATTCATGAAACTATATGCCAAAAAATTAAACTCAGTTTTATTAATGATACTGTGTGTGTTAAAGTGAAACTGGGCTAGGGAAACCAGTGAATCCACAGCAACTAGGAACAACTGGAGGAGATGAGTGAAGTGGGGAACTTACTCAGAAAAATATTTTTAAGGCCGTTACAGAAGAGTATTGGATAGGAAACAAAATGTCACAAGAAAGTAGGTAAAGGGGAACAATTATGTGAATACAGGTAAGTAGTGAAGGAAAATGCATAGATTATTTGGCTTAAATTCAGGACTGGACATGTTGAATTGAGGACACTTACAGCACATTCAGTGAATAATCAATCAACTGGCAAGGACACTGGCCAAGAACTGAGGAGTGACATTAAGGCTGTGGCGATGCCTTGAATAGCATAGGAACCTGCCTGGCTAGAGGTTTCTACTACTACAAGTTATAGTAAAGAAAGTACTGCATATGGCATTTTTTCTCTACCACTTTCCCAGTAAGTTACTTTCTAAGTCCTACAATTTCTGGAATAAAAATTGAGGAACATCTCTGGTTTAGATTTTTAAATCGCTTTAGGGGACTTCTGTTTTATAAACTTCTTTACCGGTAAACCTGGGATGGGGCATCTTCAGAAAAACAGTTTCTGTGATTTAGTTTTCGTGATTTTTAGTGTTAAAATCCATGCAGCTATAGAGAGCCTATATAACCAGTAAATAAAATTAAAAATATTTTCTTGCTATGTGAATTCCATTAGAATAAAGCAGTACAAGTGGCAACTAGTTTACACGTTTTTACGACTGTGAAAATCCTTTTTTATCAAAAACAAGTATGCCTCAGGTAATAGTTCTTATTAAGAGTTTATGCACCCAACCAAGTTTGAAACTTTAAAAGCGATCTCTTTACAGTGATCTTAAAAAAATGTATTTGCCTTTAGCTTAATTTGTGAGTAGATCATTGCTCCTGCCAGGCACTACCAAATCCTTTAGGGAAAAAATGTTAATCCCAAGCCTTCTCACTGAGACCAAACAAGGCAAACGGCAATTCAGGATAAATTTAATTTAAGCAATAGAATTAAAGTTTTTGATATAGCAATATCAATGTCATCAGAAGAAATTTGAAAGATGACTGCTATATCCTTCAAGGTGTTATGTTTTCAGATATTACATGTTTACTTTTTGTGAAGACATTTTGAAATACAGTTTATTACAAAATCTACATGGCATGGCTAAATTCCCTGGCTAAGCAGATTTGCAATTTTCTGCTGTCTTGGTAACTGGCCGAGAGGCAAACAATCAGGCTAACTGTGTAGTAGGCCAGTTTGTTCATCAAGGAGATGGAAAATACCAGTTCAACTGTGCTTCAGGACACTTTCTGCGGTGGACCGGCTGTTAGGAATTTATGTCCCGTTTATGACCAGAGGAAAGCATTTGGGTTTTACATTGCAATTCCCATCCTGGATCTGGATGCTTTGTTTGCTTACACCAAGACTGCCCAGGAGCTAGCAGCGCGCCGTCCAATGAGGAAAGGCAAATACTTGAAAGATGACAAAAGCTGAGGCTGACGACAAATGTTCCCTGGGAAAAAACTTATTCCCATGCAAGGCCTACCCTTCCTTAGTTAAATTTCAGCCAACTATTTAATGGCGGAAATATTTAATTCTCGCTAAACAGCTTCCTGAATGTTCCACTTGGATCCACCCTGGCCTTCTCCAGGTGATTCTCCTCAGGGATGCCTGAGACCTTCTCCAAGGTGCAAATCTCAGCTGTAGACCGCCGTTCTCTCCCTTCTGTCCCAACTCCCCAGCGGCTCTGGGGACAGGCACAACACTAATGAAGGCTTCCAGAGCTCTGAAGCGCTGACCTATTTGGTCCCACCAGAGGTCATTCTCTTCTTTCTCCCTATTGAACAGTTCTTTATTTCCTTGTACCTGCTGAATCCTGCCATGAGGATTTTATAGGTACTATTTCTCAAAATGAAGGACGTTTCCCTCCCCTATCGCCATACCAACTCCTGCTCAGCCTTCAGGTCTCAGCTGCAGGGTCATTTCCTCAGTGAACCCTTCCCTGACCACCCTAACTGTTGCCCTTTCTGACAAGGTCACAACCTTTCCGTCAAGTTCCCTCACTTAACATTATTGGAAATGAACACACTGACGTGATTTTTTGATATCATTTATCTCCACCACTAATGACAAGGTTCATGCCTATGTATCTTCATTCACTGCTGTTTGCCCAGATCCTAGGAAAGTTCCTGACACATCGGCATTCAAGAAGTGTTTGCTCAGTGCATACAGAAGAGGTCAAGAATATTTTCAGGAATTCTTGATTATTCTATCACACAGTGTAATGTCACTGTCTTCCATTAAGAAAGGGAAATGCCATATCATCCACCACAATGCTTTCAATACTCAAGTGCTTAATACAAGCTTACGAAGTGGAATTAAAGTCATGTGAATGAAACTGTGTCTGTACAAAAGGTGTAATGGAAACATAGGATAAGTGTTTAAATTTAAATAAAAATTATCATGATAAAAGTCATGCTGCCATTAGTTCTCCTCAAACTATACCCCTTGCTTCTAACACACGCCTTCCCTTATTATCTCCACTTCCCGAAGCAGTTCTGGAAATCCTCTTCTGCGTGCCTCTCGTTGCATTGTTATGGTTGCCTTGCCTAACAGATTTGACTCTGGGGAAGAGCCAGAAGTCACATGGTGCCAGATCCAGCAAATAAGATGAGTGAGGACACATTGTAAGGTTATTATTTAATAGAAATTGCCAGAAATATTTTGAGTTGACTCTGTACACGGAGGCAGCAGGAAGAGACACTGGTGAGAGAGCACTTCCAGAGCTGCTGCAGGAAGTGGCGGGAATGATGGCAGTAATCAGAAGCAAAGCCAAGTATTTTGAAAGACATTGATGGCAATGTGTCATTCCCTGTAATAATTTTTTAAATTTTATTTAAACATTAATAATATCTTTTTACCTTATCTCATGGATACAGAAAGGTTAATAATGGTTAATTTTTGTCAGTGTGAACAGGCTAACAACAGAAAATGAATACCAGTACTCCTACAGAGAGTATGTCCTCAGGGGAATACAACATTCAAAGTTTACACAGTTTCCTGAGAAGTAGTAGATACTCCTGGGTTGAATGGACATATGGTCAGAATAATACTACTAAATTAACTTAGTTTTAGAGGACATCTTAAAACTGAATAAAGAAGTTTGAAATCCAAAGGTTAGAATTTACTTCAATGATGAACTATTTCATTTTCTTCATTTTATAGAAGAAAATTTAAGCACAACAAACTTGAGAAGTATATCCATATCCCTGGTAAGGAGTACCATCAAAACTGGAAGGCATATAGCACAGATAAAGATTTTGGAATGGTTTCTGTGTGTTCAACCTTGTTCTAATTCCACAGGGAAAATTACAAAGATGCATCATGTATTTGTGTACTCAGAAGAGATTTTCTTGGTTGGTTTCAACAAACTTGTCAGATCATTTAGAAAATGGAAATAGATGCTGAATTCTTAAGAAAAATGCCTATATATTTTCAAGGCAATTTTTAGTTCCAATACTAAATTTTTAAGAGAGCCAAACATAGCACATAAATTGGTTGAATAGTGAGCCATATTTAGGTGGTCATAATAATATATGTAAAAATGATTAATTTACCAAGATGATACTATTATTATTATCTATAAGATGATTAGCCAAGGAATGGGTAATATCTACATTTTGCAAAACAGAAAATGACAGTATAGTAGAAATGTGGAAATAAACACATGTAGGTGTTAAAATATCTCTGGGTTGCAGGGACAGGTGGTAGATGGGGTAGGGTACGTTAGTTCTTTCCTTAAATCTTTCAGTACTTATTGTGGTCAGAGTCCAATCAGAAGAACGAAACCATACAGTGATTTAAACAAGAACACTTCAGTTTAAAAAAAAGTAGGAGCTATAAGAGTAGATTAAATTAATGAGGGATTCACTCCTAAAGAGTAGAGAGAATGCTCAAGAACATGGGAAAAGCATATAGAGACCGCAACCATTATTCCTAGGACTGAAGTAGAGGGCCAAGGAAAGAAGAAACCCAAGCAATGCCTCCTGCTCAGGTCTGCGTCCCAGTCTGGCTCCTGAGGATACTTTTGTGGCCGATAACCTGGCGTAAAAGTTCACTGACACTTTCAAATGTTTGGACAAGAGAATCACAAGTTCAAACCCAGCATGGGCAACTTAGCAATTTAGTGAGATCTGATCTCAAAATTTAAAAAAACATTTTTTTAAGGGTTGTGGGTGTACCTCAGTGCAAAGGCCCTGGGTTCAATTCCTTAATAGAACAATAATAACAAAAAATTCGTCAAGGGACTGCATGGTAAGAATCAATGTGAAGGCATCTTCTTAGGAGGTGAGATAAGCCACCTTTAGCAGCACGACAAAACAGGCACTAAGCAACTGTCACAGGGATGTCAGAAGTTACACCACGGGAGGTACCTCAGAAGTCATTTGGAAGCCTTCTGAAAGTGGTGCTCAAAAAGCCATCTCCAGAGAGATGGCCCATGACTCACTCTGAAGCCACCAACGGTCCACAGAGAGGTGTATTCTTTGGAACTTGCTATCAAGTTGCCCAAAGAGGTCCCAGAGAAGCCATCTGCAGGGAGGAGCCACCCAGAGGCTTCTAGTGGGAACCTGTTCTCTGGAATTTTATTGGTAGCTGCTCAGGAAGCCACCAGAAGAACAAGGTAGAGCCATGAAGACAAAGCCTTCCTCTTCCCGTGATTCGCCAGAGCTCTCCAGGGACAAAGTTTAATACCATGCTAGGGAAGGGGGAGAAATTCTGACAGAGCCCAGCTCTAGTTTTCAACAGACAATGACAGGGGTACTTACAGCTGAGAGATAATACACTGATAACTGGCACAGTACTTTTACTCGAACTTAACTTATTAACTTATTAAATAATGTGCATTGATAGAAGTAAAAATTAGCCTTTTAAAAGTACTACCTAGGAAAAGTACAGCCTGTCTGAAGACATAGTATGTCTCTTCTTCTTTGGTGATAAATCTGTTATTCTCTACCATTCCTGAGTGCGGTGTGCATATCTGTGTCAGACCCTCACCCTCGGTTCTATTTCTCCTAGTCCTGGTTCTTTGTTCTTAGATGTACTTTATCTTTGTTTTACAATGTGGATTTTTAAAAGTAGTCTGTAAATAGGATAGACTCCTAGCCTTCTAGAAGTTATTGTCTGGAGGAAGTCATAAATATACTTACTTAAAATAATTAGGGGGAAATAAAGTACAGAAAATAATTTTTTAAGTAATAAATTTTGCAGGAAAAAAATTGATGTTCTAGGAGTTCCTTAACAGGACAATATCCAAATTATAACAGTCAGTGAAAACATCTTGAAGATTTAAACTGAGGTTAAAAACAAAAAAAATAATCTGTTTCTGCTCAGAAGAAGCAGAAGGTGGGAGGAAGACGTTAATTTGTCTCTCCAAGAGCCCCCAGGCACAGCGAGGGTCAGAGACTGATAAACTGGCTTCTATGGTTTGCCATAAGCTTAACCCAACCACCTCTAAGTCACACTTGACCCATGTTATGCCGGTTCCACATTTCCTTCTCTCCAGCTGATGTACTGCATGCAACTTCCTCATACTTACACCCCCACCCTTCTCATCGCCTCTCTGTGACATGGACCCTTCTCCCGGAAGTTTTGACCATTATGCAAGATCGAGATTCCTGGCCTACAGGGATTTCTTTCTTTTCCAGACTTCTCCAGCACTTTCCTAACCCATTCACTTAAAGGTCGTGGTATTATATAAAGTAACACAGTGAAAAGTGCGCATCCCTGCAGTCAGTCAACATCCTTGCTTTACTCGCTTACTTCTCTCACTCTCGGGATTTTTCTTGTACTATAACTTATGGTTGGTGATACCTGCTTCACAGAGTCATTATGAAGATTGTACGGTATTATATATGTGCCTTGAAATTCTGATAAATTTTCTGAAGAGACCATATATGTGCTTTGGATGTGTGTGTGTCCATTTCTCTACTGTCTAGGATATAAACTTACATATGGCACAATGTCTAGTAATTGTATTCACCTTAGTAGCCAATCTAGTGCTCAGCACAGAGTAGGTATTGAGTAAATGCTAACTAGATGACTAAAACCAAAGCAGCCCCTATAAAAATATAAAATGACCCGTATGCACTGTATTCACTGTACCCGTTCTTGTTTGCACTCACTGAATGAATCCAAGTTACAGTAGTCATCAGGAATTACTGATGAGAAACGATTTGAACTGATGAGAAACAATTTGAACTGGTAACGCTCATCTTTGCCGCATCAAACCCTGGGTTTGTAAAAGCGGTTTAGAACTCATAAACTGTCGTAGAAATTACACTCACTTCACGCATTTCATAGACGGCAATTGCTGGTAAGTGTTCTTGCAACGACGTACTCAAATAACTAGTATGACTAGGAACATCAGTCACAGATCAGTCAAGAAGGAAACCTGAGAAAATCAGCTTCACCAGCAGCTACAGAATTCCTCAGTTTCTATCGTTCAAAGTATAATTTGTACCCAGGAGATTCCAAACAAACTGCTATCAACAGAGAAGCTATGGGGCAGAGTGTGAGGGGGCGGAACTAAACAGCGGTGGCAGTTGTTGGTTCTTTGTAAAGAGAACACTTGAGAACCAGTGAACCAGCAGGGGCAAATGTCAGCTCTGTCAAGCATCTCAGCAGCAGACCTTCTTTAAGCCTCGGTGTTCCTGTCAATTGACAATAATGCAGTCGTAGTGAGAATTGAATACAAGTGTCCAAAGTATCTAGTACAAGGCCCTTTGTGGAACTTGCATGGTGACCACCGCATATCATAACTCTATAGGATGAGGGAACATTTTAAGGTGAGGCTGCAGGCCTACTCCATTTCATGAAATATCTAGTATTAAGGACTAGAGTATCAACTATGTCATCATGGACTCCGCAAACACCTCTGACCTTACATCTTATTAAACATCTTCCCAGAGTTACAGGCCCAGATAATAGTCCACATCAGCTCAGGCCTTTTGTATTCGAGACAACTTCTGTGAGAGCCATATTTAATAACATATGCTCCTCCCACCCCTCACCCATGAACAACTCATTATATGTATCACTTGGCACTCGCAGAATAAGCAGTGTTCCATTTGACGCTATCTAATGGATTCAGTTATGATTAGTCAGGGTCTCTGCTTCAAGTAAAATGACGGTGCCTTCACCGTTCTCACTGGGATGCTAAGGTGGAGGCAGTCACTGAATTTGATGAGATCTGACATTGTGTTTCCTGAAGAATTTAACTTCTATGTAACTCTTACAATATACTTGTGAAGGTTACATGAAATTAGGTCCAGGAAGGACTTAGCCTAATGCCAAGCACATGGCCATCAACAGTGACAACAGTGTTACAACACAGGGTTCCCCTAAGAGCAGCTCCAAAAATCTCCAAAAGTCAACCCTAGAAGCTGCTAGAAACAGTTACGCCTTGCTTTGAAAATACATACCTTTGCTATGTTAAAATGATAGAAAAGAAGCAAACAGAAAGTGGCCAGCTATTGTAAGGTGATTCTGTGACCTTTTATTGCCAGGGGCTGTTTAAGTGAGCTGAGCTTGTCAGCGGCAATGCTGTTGCTTTATGAGAGAACCTTGAGCAAATTAATTAATGTCACCGAGACTGTTTTCATTTGTAAAACGCAGCTGTTGAAATAGAAATGTTCAGGTTGCCTCCAGCTTCACTGTACTACGGTTCTTAAATGTGGAATATACTCTGGCAGCAGCAGCAGAGAAATCTGTGGTAAGAAAGCAAAGGAGTAGAAACAGGAACAGCAGGTCCTGGAGCTGAGATTAAAACTGAAAATGCTTTCAGGGAGTAACCAAGCAATACATTTGCGTAGAGTCATGGCCTTTGAGATGTCTGCCACGGACAGTGTGACATATTTGCTTGAACAGAGTTCCTATAGCAGGCTGACAATAATTTGATGTTCTCTGTTGCCTGACACTCTAAGTGTTTGTTTCCTAGGTTACCGCAGTAGCCACTGTCACTCACTGACTTTTGACTGGGCAGGCTGAATATGATGTTAATTTTGATCAGGTGGTGTTTACTCCTCTCTATCCCTTCAAATTAGATGCTCTTCTACACCTAAAAATAAAACGCTCAACATGCCTCCAGACAAGTCTTCAACTGCGTAACCTCTCAAAATGATAGCCCTTCTCTTTCTGTCTGCTCAGGACACCAGGATTTTTTTCTCGTTATGGAACAATGCATTCAGGCTACAGGAGAGAGACTGTACTGAATGTAAGGGGCTGGGATCTCAAATTAGAGTGGACCCAGGTTGCCTTCAGGGAGCCTTGGAAAAGAAAACAGTGTGTGAACAGATCAGAATTTCTCATTTCAGAGCAGGAAAAAGAACGCAGACACAGAAGTTTTTGCCACATTGAGCACCTCATTATGGAAACGGAAGACCCACTCTCTCCTAACCCTTTCCTCCACCAAAACCACTAACCTGCAAATTCTACTGTTTCTGTTCCAAACCACCAAAACGTCTTGCAATCACGTTTATTCTCCAACATTCTAGATTGGTGGAGAGGGGCTTCTTCCCAGACTCCTGGCCTCCTGCCTGATCCTTATTGGTCTCCAGGGAGTCTGAGAAAGTGGAGGCAGCCTTCTTGTTACAAAGACTCCGTGCTGAGGGGAGACATCGGGACCTGTGCTGTGGTACTGGGAAGACTGCCCTGGGTAAAGAGACACCACACCCTCAACTAGAGGTACACTTGCTACAAGTACTCTGTAACCTCTCATCTCTCCTATTATGTTGCCACATTTTACATTTCGTCAGAACACAACTAGGGATAGCGAAGTTATTGTCGCTTGTCTCTAATCATAAGTTAATGTTCTGTGTGTTCTGTGGGGACATCTTCAACTTCCTGTGTATTTCCTGGGGGGGGAGGTCAATTCATCTATTATTCCCGTTTCCACTATCTCATTCCACAGAAGTTCTGTGTGAACACGTACAACTACAAAGGAAGTAAGTGCTCTGCGAGACTCAGTCATTAACAAAACAAAACAGTCTACTCCAAAGATTAGCTGCTTCTTTAATGTGTTTGAGCTACCTATCAATTTAACCAGAATAATAACTTCTTAGACTTGGACCCTAATGTAATGAAGTCTGAGCCGAAAATAACCCTACATCTAAATGCACTGAATAAATCCTAAAATTTAAAAGAAAGTATATATAGTCAGTGAAAAGCACAGCCCAGGGTCCAAAGTAGGTCATTTCTAATCTTTGTCACTGACTGGGCGTGGTTCAGCAATCTGTGGTGACCCTTCTGCACCTTGGTTTTTATTTAGTTTTTTTGTGGCTTTTATTTTTTTGGCCTTTTCGAGACAGGGTCTCACTACCCAGTCCAGGCTGGCCTTGAGCTCACTTTGTAGCCCAGGCTGGTCTCAAACTTGCAACGATCCTCCTGCCTCAGCCTCCTGAGTGCTGGATTACAGACGTGCACTACTACACCCAGCTACTTTTGTTTTTTCAAAATATGTAATAGGAATAGTAATATTTTTAAACTGCTCAGTTAATTACATGAAGCAGTTCATGAAAATAATTCTATGTTCAGCAAAATGTATATACAAATATGAATTGCAAATAGCACAGATAAAGACTCTGAAAATAAACAAAATGATATGTGTCTAAGATCACATAGCAATTTTGCTTTTTATCAGAATTAGACACTGACATCATCTACGTTTTACTGGGATTTCTCAAAGTGAGGTCTAGAGACTGCCTATCAATAAACATCGTTTTAGGGCTGGGGATATAGCTCAGTGGAATAAGCGCTTGCCTAGCAAGCACAGGGTCCTGAGTTCGATCCCCAGTACCGCAAAAAAAAAAAAAAAAAACAACATCATTTTGAGTCCCACTCCAGCTACACAGTAACATTTCTTTAGGTAATCCCTCGATCCTGTATTTTAACAATGAATACTAAATTTGGAAACCATTATATCTGGTCTGAAATTCTTAGTACTTACACTATGCTACATTCTCATCAATTATATGTTGCTTCTCCCCTGTATTTAAGCACCCTAAATGATCTGTTCAGTCACAGATCCTGCATTTTATGCAATACGGGTCAACCTAAATTAAAGTACACTTCCTCACAATTTAAAAATCAGTTAAACATGCATGTTCATCTTGAACTTTCCACTCACAAAATGATAATTGTAATACTTGCTTCATGCTCCTTAAAAGTCACTTATGCCAGGAGTGATTGTCCCAGCCTACAGTATCACCACCCTGAGGCTCAGGCTGGAGGACTGCAAGTTCTAGCCGAGACTCGGCAGTTTAGTAAGTTGACTTAGTAAGAGGCCCTGTCTCAAAATTTTTTAAGTAAGCAGATGGGCATATACTCAGTGAAAAGGACCTAGATTCAATTTCTAGTACTACAAAAAAGTTCACTGATCTGTCATACATAGTGCAGACTACATGTGAAATGCATAAAACCCAATTATGAGAAACTAATCTATGAGAAATTAAATCATCTATTGGTTATATTCTAATAGAACTGGGTAATAGTGGATGCTGAGTAAGAAATTAAGTAAGTCCAGGACTATCTAATTTAGACAGCAAAATAGTTGATTTCCAGCCTCTTGCAAGTGAATTAGCCACGTATGCCAAGCTCTGGGGAGCCCTGGGGTCTTTGGGGGTGGGGGCCCTCTTTCTATGTGTGCTGGTCGTGTAGGACATCTGAATGAGACAGGAGCCTGGAGCCACAGCACATAAGAACAGTGGGGCATGAAGGGACTTGCATTCTCATGGCACCTCTCTGGCTGTTAGCTTGGGAAGGTGGGGACAGGCAGATCAGAGAGAAGGCTGTGAGCACAGTCCGCATAAGAGAGGGCGGGTGCCGGCAGAAGAGCAGTCAGCAGCAATCAGCCTCTGGATATATTTCAAGGCAGAGTTGACAGGTTCTGATCCTCAAAGCCAACATACTTGAGTGCGGCCCATCCACATAGAAATGACTCTGCGAGGCACACACTTTTCAGACATCTCTCTTACAACCACTGTTTTTGTGGAAGTAATCTGAATCTTGAAATTGGGGGCTAGAACAAAGTACATATCACATTAACTTAATGTGATATATGTATCACTTATAAAACATAGCATAAGAGTATATGGATAACAATAATCTCTTTACATGTGCAAGAAAATATACAATCCACGTAAGTCCTAAGGGCAAACATACAGGCTAGGCACACCTGCTTTCAGTACTATTTAACCAAATAGTTTAGTTTTATTCTAAAACTGATTTTTTTTCAAATACCACCTATTCTATCAAGATAGTGACTGACAAACAGGCAGAGAGGACTGTCACGTGCTCTTCTTTAGTTAAGGAAAGTACAGTGATATAATCCCAGTCTGAAATGTCTCCTTTAAACCAGCTGTTTGCTAACACTGCAGCAGCCGGCCTTCCTTCCTATTCTCTTCTGTCTGCTCAGGCTCTTAGCTTGCCCTTCGATTGTCCTCCAAGTTCTTCGCGTTTGAAGCTGATCTTCCATTCACGTGCGTTTCCCCTGGGATCTCCGGTCCCCCTTTCACGTTGCTGACTAGTTTTCTTCATCTTTCCTCCTTTGTTTCCTCGAGCTAGTCTCCTGTTGGTAGGCCAATCAGAGTAGACTATTCCTCTTCACCCAGGAGGCTTATAAAACCATCTCTGCAAACTAACTACAGCTTCTGTGATTGAAGCCAAGATACCAGTTGAAACTATAAAAAAAAAAGTAGCACTCTGAGCTGAAGTGGTCTTTTTTTCTTTTAAGTAATTCAGCAAGACACCATCATTTCATCTCCTCTACACATCTTTTTATTACATTGCATTTTAATGTTCAATATGACACCCCAAATGAAATGCTAAGACCCCCTGTGGACACTTTATTGTGGATTCCATCTCTTTTCTGCATGGAATCAAGATATTAGTTTATAAAATGATTTCCTCAGATGAAATTAGAGAGTAAACCAGTGTGACTGAAGTGTTCACAATTGCCTATCAGCCTCCTATTGTGGAAGGATTAAATGTGATTTCAAACAAAAGAAGGCAATCCCAGGAAGAAATTATACAGGCAGACGTTGATTATGATACCACAGCTGGGTTTGGGGTTAACACCCTTCAGCACAGACCTACTGATAACACCTTCACAAAGTCATAATTACTCATTGAGGACCAGCTTTGATCACTTGGCTATCCAAATTTTCCCTACCATCAAAGCTCATCCTTGCACCTTTTCATGTCAGATGTATTTCCATGTTTTAGTAAATTTGCTTTATGGTTGCCAGTATATTACAATTTGATCTGATTATCACTTTGTGTTAATTGCACAAGTCTTGAGTTCTCTGTCAATATTGCTTCATAATTACACATGTCAGGCAAGCACAGTCTAATTATTACCCTCATAATCTACAAACGATGCAAGGAATTAATCAGTCTGCACATAAATAACCCCTTTCTTGAGCTGTCCATGGCTATATCATCTCCATCTGCAAGAAATGTGCAGATTATATTTGTTATGTTCTCCAACACCTGGACAGAAAATAAAATCTCTGTTAAAAGTCTAGGTAGAGCGAAAATTGCTCAGAATTCCATTTCTATGGTATCTACCATTAAATTTATTAAGCTTTTGGAACAAAATTTCTTTTTATTATCTTCCATTCCTCTTTCTGCTTCTCTAATATAATTATAACTAATAATAATTATAATAAGACATATTAAGAATACCAAAAAGTGGATAATGCTCACTGTGTCTAGTACTATGTTAAGTATATTACACATATGAACATATTCTAGCTAAACACCAACTCTCTAAGATATGGAGTCATACTTCCCATTTTACAGATGAGAAGACTTCACCCAGTTGTATCACTAAGTGGTAAAGTACTGAACTTAATTCAGAGAAACAGCTTCTCTTCCTAACTCTCTGCAATATCAATCGTACCCCATAATCCCTATAAAGGAAGTAAGTATGACCATAATCTAAGAAGCAGTGATTTAGTCATACATTTAGTATAAACTCTACAGGAAAAAATTAGATATTATTGTGCATATGGGTATGGACATTTGTTTTTCTATGTAGCGTGGGTAATTTTGATTAAAGTCAAAATTGTTTGGTTCCTTACCTGGACACAGTGGTGCACAACTGTAGTCCCAGCTACTTTGGAGGCTGAGGCGGGAGGATCTCTCAAGTCACAAGTTCAAGGTTAACCTGGGTAAAATAGCATATCTCTGTTTTAACAACAACAGAAAGGATTCCAGGCTCATTAGACTTATAAATCCGTTATTACTGGCACATCAGTACAAAAATAACAATATTGCAATGGCTAAATGAATTTAAAAATTCAGACAACTATATACAAAGTACAACCTAGACACATCTGCCAAAGAAGACAAGGCAAGGCAAAAATATTTAGATTACCAAGTCAAGGTAAGTCAGCACCTAAATTTCACAGTGAAGTTATAAACCCAACTTGGTACCGCTTGTGTTAAGTTCTTGTGGACAGAGCCACAATTCATATCTTTAAGATTGGGGCCAAAACATTGTAGAAAGAAAAATAATCCTTTTTTCAGTGAATATTAAATGAAACTCATTAGTAACTAATTGTATGCTAGGAGCTACAGTAGGCCCTGAAGGACTGAACTAGAATGCGCCCGGTTTGAAAAAGGAAAGAACAGGACCTCCTACCGCAGGGTATATACCTAAATATTTAACAGGGGAGTTTTATACTTAAAATTTATACCAGGAATTTTACATCACTACAAATGCAAAAACACAACCATTTCCTTTCTTAGACTTTCGATCATTTGCGGTAGTCCCTTCCCTCCAGGGCAAAGCTTTGAGGCCCCGGAGACACTGAATAGTTAGCTGTGTGAGCAACACACAGTGCTCTCAAGTGCGACATCTAGAGGTTTCCAGGAGGGCCATTCCACCTGGCGCGCACCTCCTCACTTGCTGGCCTCGCGTGCAGGCTCTGATGACCCAGTTCTAACCATGTCCTTGTGATCCGTGTAGGTCATCTCTGTGCCTGCTTCCGTCACCCAAGCTCCACCCACAACTGCTCCCAGGTGGAAGATATGGCTTTGTCCAGCACCTGTCTTCCCCTGAACCCCACCTGACCCACTTTGAGCTCCCAGGCTCTGCACCTGGCCATATTTCCTGCTGGGCGGGCACCTGCCTCACCATGTGCTTGGCTTTCCTTCAGCCTGGCTGTTCTCCTCCCTCCTGCCTCCCCCTCCTACCTTCCCGGGCTATCAGAACGTGCACATAAATCAGTGTTTACTTTCTGACACCCATAGACGTTTCATGCAATGTTCCATTTTCTGTGCTGGGAAACACAATGAAATCATAGACATAAGAAAAGAGACATTTTTACAGTCTTTAGTAGTTGAAATTGAGATTTAAAAAAAGATAAATTTTCCATCTTTACTTGAGATATTAAAATTTAAAGTTTTAGAAGAACTGAGTAAATAGCATGCTATTCAGATCACCACAGGCAATCAAAGGACACTGTGTAAAACCCAGTTTGTAAATCTCCAAACAGTCAATTAGCATACCAATATGAGCAATGAGTAGACCTTACAGCCTTTCCCAGGCAAACACAGTAATTAAAAACAAATTACAGTGCAGCCTGGATGTGGTGCTTTGCAATGTACCCCACAAGCCAACCAACAGTTTAATTCATTCCAAGACTGTCTGGCCAATTAGCTGCCCCCCTATTGGGTGACTTGGGCTTCCTGTGTCTAAGGACCATTTGCGAGAAACCGGATCTTTTATTCTCAGAAGGCAGCTGATCTTCCAGGAGACTGAGGAGTGGGTCTCTATGTATAAATTCTGCCTCAGTCACAGACTGTATTCTTTGTACTTCATAGACGACTGGAGGCATTCCAATTTCAACACCAGAATAGAATCCCCAGGTTCTAACAAGAAAAGAATATTATTACTATTTTTGCTACAGGTGATTGTAATTAGGAAAAGAAAAAAAAGAATCCAACATAGGGTTTTGACATCTTCATCAAAGGTCGCTGGCAAAAGAATTTCCAGTAAAATGTCTAATCACTTCTCTTATATAAAAATAAATCCATGAAATCAGGTCAAGTGAAAATTATTGGTTTAATTTATAATTGGTCTCTACATGTGTGTGAAATACAAAATGTTAACATTAAAAGAAAAGGCGCAGTGCTTAAATTTTATAGCTGAGGAAGTTAAGAGCAAAAGTTACATAGACGGGGAAGCAGAATCAAAGCCTACCACGGGTGGGTCCAACTTCAGGCCACAGTCCAGACATGCCTTCCATAGGGAAAATTGAGATCCCAGCTATGGAAGTGTAGTTGTTTTTTCTTTATAAATTTGAAACATTTACTCATCCACTCAATGCGCACTTATTTAATGCTATCTATGTGCCAGGCATGGAGATAGTGAGACTCATACATAGTAGAACTCACAAATATACTTCAACTGTTGAGACAAAATACTTCGCAGCTCATTTCAAACAAAGCTTGTCATCAAGGCTCTGTAGAGATACCTGACTTCAGAAGAAAAAGATGACAGTGATATTCACTGACTGTAGTCATTATAGAGATGCCCACAAGTGAGTTTTGAGAATGGCATTCACGGCACAGAGCTGTTCTTTCAGCTCTGACATTCCCTACAGAGTCTGTCTCCTATGTGTCTGTTTAATGTGTATTAGTCAGCTTTGCCTCACGTAACAAACTCCCCCAGCAAATCAACTTTAAAGTGTAAAGGTTTAACTTTGGCTCATAGTTTCAGATGTCTGTCATGGGCTTCATGGGTTCTGAGCCTGTGATGAGGCAGAATACAATAGGCGGGAAGATACGGCAAAGCAGCTCAGCTCAGGAAGCAGAGGGGAGAGATGGGGGTGCAGGACAAGATACATCTTTCCAGATAGTGCACCTAAACACCTACTTCTTCCAGATAGGCCTCACCTCCCAGAGCCCCTACCACCTGCCAATGATACCATCAAATGGGGACCAAGCTTTTAACACAAGAGCTTTGGGGAGACATTTACAACCCAAACTGTGGCAAAATCTTTGCCTGAAATTATCTTTTTAAAATCATGTTTATGGTTAATTACTCTCTTTGTTCCAATGTGAAAAGAAGAAGTGGAAGAATAAATCCATAAAGTTAAGGTAAGATTTATACAAATGGATAGTAGTTTTTAAAAGAAAAGAACAATCTGTTCACCAGGGAAGCATTTCCTGAATCAAGAGTTCCTTGTCTGAAGCTAAAGCCCACATTAAAAATGATTACTTTGCTCCAGGTACTGGGAAAAAATATGAGAAGTATTTTAGAAAGGTTCTTTATTATAAAACTTTGTTTTTCCTTTGTGACCTATAATAGTGACTTATTGAGGAAATTTGCTCTTTTTTTAGTGATAAGTGCTGTCCAATCTTCCAGTTTATGACCTTTTATGAGTAACTTTATCAAATCAAGGAGTCTTTATCAAAATGAAATCATAGATATACATTAAATATGTGTTTAAGCTTGAAAGGAAAGAAAATCAAAATGGTTCTATTATTTCCCTGTTGAAAAGGCTTTTGTAATCAGCACAAGTCTTTCAATGGTGGGTCCTTTAATCATTCAGTTGGTATAAAACCATAAGTGACATGCCTTTGAAATCATGAAAGGAAGCCAGGAAGTCAATATTAAGTTCACTGTACGAATATGATGAATTTGCACTATTGTCTGGTCTCATTATATTCTTTGTCACAAAAATGAGTTATCACAGAATTATAATGTCTAGTATGTTCTTCTTTATAATACATTCTTATTCACATGACAAGAATTACGACAAGAGGGGAAAATGGACAAAATTAATCCAGCCTGATGACAGAAAATACTACATCAAATTAACTTGTGACGGGCAAGTATTTTTGTGGAGGCATTTATTGATGGCATCTGTCTTATGAGTCTACCTACGTCAGTTCTTTATGTGCCTTATCAAGGATCTATCATGAGTAGAACCCTGGGAAAAAACATCCACTGAAGATAGTTCAGATGTACAAGAGAGAAACATGATCTTTGGAGAAAAATCTCTAACCAAACGAATAACTTGGATTTTACTCTACTACTTTTGAGCAAATTCTATCCTGCTTTATCCCTTTATGAGAATTCTACCTCTGGATTTGGCAGCAGAAATTTATTTACAGATTTTATTTTAGTCTAAGAAAAGGAAGAGAAACATTTCAACAATAAATGAATTTATGCTTAAGGTAACTTTGCTTTCCACTTTAGATATAAGTTAAAACCAAAATAGAATATTCCTACAATAGATGTAATTCATATAGTTTAACCAAGTCAAATTACCTGAAGCTCAGTGTGAAAATGTAATATAGTCACTACACAAGAAGAAATGATGTTGCAGATCTATGACAACACACTAATGTAATTCATATTTTTTCATATATAAGTAACTGACAAAGTAGGCAGGAACAAATAATGTAAAGATTTCAAAAACTGCACGCTGACACACAATGTGGCACAGAGGGGTCATCCTCTGAAATTAAATGGTTATCTTTTAAAAATTAGTTGGTGAGAGGAATTTACTCTGGGAATTCACCAAAGACCAGAGCTTGGCACACAGCTCTAAAATTTGGAAATCAAGCCTGCTTACTGTATGAGAAAATTCTCTGAATTTCACATATCAAGCCAGACAACACTTTTTTTTTTGGTGGTTTGTTTCATGGAAAAGGACTAATGCGTTTAAGAGATTAATTTTGAATGATCCACAAAAGAAGACAGTGTATAAATGTTCTTTTTAAAAACAAACCCTGAAAACTAAATACTGAAAATGTTCCTCTTGTCATGGAAAAAAAATTATCATTTCATTTCTGTCGGGGGAGGTAACATCTCTAAGAGAGTATGACAACCTCCCAGCTAGGCTCCCATTAGCTCTCATTTGCATATGGATCTCTAAGTTAGATGATAAATGAGAAAAGACAGACATAGAGCTAATCAGATCCCCAGTGATTATACAAATGCAGACACTGCAGAACACAAGTTCCTGAACCAGGGTTTTCACTGACTGTTGCTGAAAATATCTTTGCTGGTTTTCCTTAGTCAGAAAATGTAATTTAGTATGCTCTTGTACTTCCATGCCAGATTACCTACCTATTTGATTTTCTTCCAAGGTGAACACAAGTAACACGTAACTCAAGTGCCACTTCTTTAAGAAGGTGTGAAACAGGGATGACAGATTTACACAAATAGAACATGCCAGATTTTGAAAGTACACAAGTGGCAACTAAAATCTGGGATTCAAGAGTTATTCATGTTTTTAAAGCCTGAAAATAAGACATCTTCCAGGTAGATACAACCAATGGGCATTTACCATTACAATTATTTGTTTCTTATGAGGAACACACACTAATTACCTGACCTAAACTTAGACTAAAAATTGAGGTGGGCTGTATCATTATTCTGAAGACTCTTGTCTACATTTAAATGAAAAACTATAATGAACTAGTCAAACCAAATTGAATCTAAGTGCTCTGGGAATTGCTTAATATTTTTAACCAGTACAACAATATACCTTCTAAGGAACCTGGCATATTCATTTGTAAACAATTAAATTTTGGAGTTTGACTTATTACAGAAGCATATGCTCTGTTAAAATAATTTAAGAACACCTTTCACAGCAAAACAAAGAATAACAGAGTATAAATATGCAACTCACTTGTTCAAACCATTGTCTTGGTGTATTATGAGGAATTTAGCAATATTTTATCACCAAAAAATAATAAAGCATATCAGTGCACTTATTTCAAATAACATGAATATAATAAAGCCCATTTGAACAATTCTACAGTGAGAAATATTAATTCCAATTTAGGAAATTAGGTGGATTCAATTTTTGAAAAGCACAATCTCATAAGCCTACTGTAATGAAATACTAAATCTAAGGGGGCAGACTTAATTAGATCCTTGAATTTTAAATCTTTTGCAGCTATACAACTATTGACCTTCCCCATCGTGCCCTTACCTCTGCACATCTGTGCTGCTCAGCTTAGCAAGCAATGTAGGATGTCACTATTTGTTTTTATAGAGCTAGGTCTTTATTTTGATAATCCCTTGCCTCAAAATATCTTGAATACTGTTACGATTCATATATGGATGTCCCCCAAGGCCTCATGTGCTCATAGGTGGGTCTCTTGGGGGGTGACTGTGACATGGAGGCACGATTCTCATCAGTGATGAGTTTATAGCTACACACGATTTGGGAGGTGAACCTTGGTTGGAGGAGGTGGGGCACTGGGGTTGTGGCCCGGAATACTCTGTTCTTCTCCCTCCTCCCTTGATTTCTCTGTCTTGTACCTGACTGAAGTGCCATGAACTATTTCTCCTCTGCCATGCTGCCCTGCTGTGGAGCGAACAGATTATGGGCTGAAACCTCAACAAACTGTGAGCCAAAATAAATAATGTCCCTTTCAATAAAACATGGACATCAGCAATACACCTATTCCAGCTATCCTTATATATACATACAATTTTTTTCCATTTAAAAAATTCCAAAATAGCAAAAACAAATATATAAACTAACAACAGAGAACAATAATACAGAACTTCAAAATATGGTGATACGATATTAACAACAGTTGTTATATTACCTAATGTCATCTTGAAAATGATTGCACATATAACCAGATATAGGCATGCAAGATTGGTCAAACAAGTACACATTTATGGTTTCTTGATAGCCCAACAAATATTCACAGTATAATTACCCTAGCTACCCTGTGTATGCATATACATATTTTTCCCTCTTCCTTCTTTCTTTTTCCTCTCCCCTCCTTCATCCCAGTTGCTCCTTCCTGTTTGAGCAGTTTCTTTTCCCTTTCATACCATCTATTGTACCTTTCAGATTTTATTTACTTTTTCAGGTTCTTATAGTAGGGAGGAAATACGATGTTTACACATGTGAATCTCATTTAGTTCACTAATGAGTGTGGTCTCTAGTTACATCCACTTACCTATAAAAGCCTCAAGTTTATCTTTCTTTATAGCTGAGTAATACTCCATTGTATAAAAATGCCACATCTTTTTTATCCATTCCTCAGTTGATGGACATTTGGGTTGTTTCCAAGATTTAACTATTACAAATTGTGCTGCTATAAACATGGGTGCACATATATCACTGTGTTGTGATGTTTTCAGTTCTTCTGGAAAAATACCTGGGAGGGGAATATCTGGGTTGAATGGGACCTCTAATCCTAGTTTGCTGAGGAATCTCCAGACTGATTTCCACAGTGGTTGCACCAGTCTACACTCCCACCAACACTGAAAAAGGGTTCCTTATTCCCCACAGCCTATCCAGCATTTGTTACTGGTTGATTTCTTGATGACAGCCATTCTTTCTGGAGTGAGATGGAATGATTACAGTTTTCTTTTTTCTTGACCAATTTTTCACGCTTGAATTTGGTAATCAGAATGACTGACCTGAAAGCAACAATATACAGTATAAGAACCATTGTTCAACTCCTACCATCTTGTATGGTAAAGCTTTGCATCATTTCAATGTTGCTGTTATTTTATATTACCTATTACTGTCTTTGATTGTTTGATCAATCTTACATTCTTATGTCTGGTGGACTGAGTAACTTCATTGAAGATAACAGTATGTATGTAGCAACCACTGTTAATTCCTATCATTTTGTTTTGAGGTCATGTATCATTTTGGTTGTTTTGATTTTGTCTTCATTGTGGTTTTGTTAGATTTTTTAAATTTTTAAAATAAAAATTTTTAAAAATAGTGTCCCACTGATGAGAAAGTAACTAAGACAGGTACTATGCCACTGGTACTACTTTTTTAGTAGAGTATAGCGAATAATTTTCAAGTCACTATTGTCTGTAAAATTATTCATAGATATATATTTTTGGGGGGTGAGATAGGCAGGCCTCTTCATTTTGGGATAACACACGTCAGCTATCGCCTCTTCCTTCCCCTACACCCACTTGTCCTGCAGACACCACTTTAGCACAATTCCATAACTTGAGGAATGAATATTGGCTGTGTTCTTTCCCAGGCATCTCTGTGTTTCACAGCCCAGTGCATACATCTCTGTACTGAATACTCTGGAGAAAAAGCCAAAATGCTTTACTAGATTCCACAGAAAATTTCCTCTTTTACTCATCTCTCTTTCCCCTCTTTCTTAACAGCAACCAACAAGTCCTCCCTCTCATCTAACACAGCTCCATCCAAAATGGGCCCTTAGTCCTCATCCCTCACCTTCTGCTCAGAGTAATAATCCAGTCCTGTCACCAAAGATTGCTTAAATTCTCCCCTCTTCAAGGGTTTCTTGGGACTTAATCATATTACTTTCATTAACTCAGGACTCCATTCACAGATGATTTTCTTTAAATTTCTAAAGAATAAATATTTCATTTTCCACTGAGGGGCTGCCACAAAGCTACAGAGTTTGGACTGAGACAATGCTGGTAGCAATTTCTTCTTGAAAACACTGTACACCCTACTGAAACAACAAAACTCAGTTCCTTTATGCAGAAAGTAGGAAGAACAGTTGGGTTAAATTGGAAATCAGCTATGACAGAGTGAGAAAGTGACAGGGAAATAACGGTTTCTATTAACGTGACGTTATGTCCACTATCTCACCTGGAGAGTTATGTCCACGGCCAATGGTGAATGCACTGACACATGCTGGGTGCATCGATGAACACAATAGGTACAGTATTTTCAGGATCTCCCGGCCTTTGGTATCCAAAAGATCATTCTGTGGCCCAGAGAAACCACTGTGATGATAATTCTAAATTTCTGAAGAAAAATATTGAGGAATTGATAAACAAACTTAGCAGCATTGACAAAGAAAATATTGAAGGACCTGATTTTTAAAAAATCCTGTCTACATGATAATGAGGACAACCAGGGAGAATCTTATCTGCTGGCTGAAACCATTTTATTAATTTATTAAAGTCTCCTTAGTGGGGTAACATTAAATTATTTAATTCCTCAATGGGACATCTACTAAATTATGTGTAAAACACAATTAGTCATATTGAACATATATTACTTGTTGTACTGAAGAGTTCATCATAGAATTTGTTTAACTGCACTGGTTGTACTTATATAAAATTACATTTGAATACAAATTTTAAGGAACCTATATAAAGATTCATAGAGGAAAAAATCTAGTTCTTTAGTCTCATTTTTTCATTTCCCAGCTAAGGACACTGAGGATGGGTACATTGTACGGCCCTACTAAGAACAGCTCGACTCTTGGTTGCTAGATGAGTACAGTCATAATTAGACTTCATCTCTTCTGTCAGTGATTCTCAACACTAACTGCACATTAGGATCAACGGGGGAGTAATTTAAACATAACCAAATGCATATGTGTACCTTACAGTGGATTCTAACTTCATTGGCCTATGGTAGTTTTGCGACCTATATTTGTTTCAGAGGTCTTCAAGTATATCTATACGTATCATATATAATACCTATACATATATATATATATGGTAGAAGACAGCATTATGACAAAGTTTACCCAATTACCCCTCCGAGGGCGTACTGCAAGACCGATCCCTAATTAGCTAGTTTTCAGACCACTCTCTCATTGAGCTCCACCAAGACTTCATCACTAAAATCAGCATGCTACTTCAATTCAGAGAAAAATATGCTGCTCATTTTATGTTAGTAGTACATATTTACAGTACGTGAAGTTTAAATTTATCATCAGCAGTAGATACTTGTGCGTAACACATTTTCATTTCTCAGAGCCCCTCCCCCACTCTCATTACTGTTAGTATTATTTTTCTCTCATGTCCATGACGTGACTTTTACATTCCCTGCAAGCAGTGGCACATGTGCGTGACACATCTTCAGTGTTTTTACTTCCCATTTCCCTTCCTCAGTCTCCTGGACCCCTTTCCATTTGCAAAAGATCTGTTCCCTCATTTCTTTCTATTATTCCTTTATTTTGTTCTCTGCTTGTACTTTGCGTTACTCCAATAAGAAGTATCAGATGGTATTTAACCTTGTATGTCCGATTCATTTCACTTAACATTATATTTTCCAGCTGTACACAGGTTTTTTTTTAACACATGTCTCAGATTTATCCCTCTTTATAGCTGAATAGTACTCCATTGTTAAGTCACTGGAATTATATGTTCTCAATTTGGATTTGCTTTTTTACCAAAACCTTAAGATACTAATAACAAAAACATTTGCATTGAATCAAATTATCTTTTGTTCAAATTTTCCAATCTATTGTCAAGATCTCATTTTCTTTTTCAGCTTCAAATTTTCCTGTTCAGAATTTTCACAACTTTATTTTATTCTATTTTCTCTCTAAAAAAATGTGAAAATTGAAGAACTGTAGATGCAATATGAAAATATAGCTATGCTAACAGTTTATACATATACAAACTCTCATATATGTGACAGAGAGACAGAGACAGAGGGAAGAGCACGTACAAAGGTGTGGCATTAGGAGTGGTAATGGCTGTTGTTTTGTGAATAAAAAGCAAAACATTAGTGCGCGAAGAGAGAAGGAGGCTTGAGAGCTAAGATGGGAGGGAAAGGGCAGTGACTGTACAGGTGACTGCATGCACATTCTGGTGCTTCCTGCTTCTCTGACTAGATCTTCTCAGGCTAAATGTTGTTATGGTCTTCTCAATCATCAAATTTAGCTTTTCAGCCCCTGCTCTGCATAACTGTTGCTTTACAATTCCAAAATAGTGCACACTATTTTGTGAATCATACCTCCATATTTGAGTCTTAAAGTTGTACAAAACTCTCTTTTAATAGATGGGTCCTGAAGTTCAGTAGCGTGGGCCCAATCTAACTCTTACCTCTTTATACTGACTGGGAGAAGAGTGCAGTCAAAGATATGGAACAGTTAATAGTGAAAGTAAATTGATATTGGAATGGGCTGACCCAAACTGGACCGATCAGAGCCTTTCCCAAGACATCTGTGACCCAGAATCCAAATTGGGAGACTTCTCACAACAAAGAATGCATCTTCAACCAGAATGAGAAGTCATTTTAACAGAAAGAGAAAAGCAAAGATAGGATACAGAGATTTCTTTTAAGTTAGTTAAGCTCAGAAAGTCACGTGTTCATGGGTTTTGTGATATTTCTCATGGAATCATTGTTCTATGTTATATATATTTTGAATAAATATCATCTTTTGCCTAAGCAAGTTTGATTTGAGAGGCTGCCACTTGAGAAACAAACAACAAACTCACGCACACACTCTGAGGTGTGAGATATTTTGAGAGACAGATTGGATCGATTCTTGGTAAAATAGAACAGTGAGCATCCCAAGATCCCAAATGAAGCAGATGGCAGTCCTTGCTACCCAGCAGCAGAGCAGTTGGCTAAACTATCACTGGTTGTCTTTTGGATGCAGACTCCGGCTTACAAAATCTAGAGCAATTGAGGACAAGAGACCCAACTTTAAAGAGACTGAAGAATTTTAGTTAATTCATAAATGTAAGGATGATACTCTATTAAAAACAAACTAAAACAGCCATTCCAAACCAGTCTACTTGATAGACAGGAAGGCTAAGACTGTAACTGGTTGTCTTCTGGATATAAGAATGACCTTTTGAAGGAATGGGTTTGTTAAGGGAAACACTGTCCACTTTGATCTTTGACATGGCTGATGAGCAGATACCCATGCATTTTATGGATGACAAAAGAAAATATTTCATCCTGTCTGAAAGGTGGAAGTCAATGAAGGCACTGTAAGAATGGAATCGGCAGTGCAGAGAGCGAAGCTCCAGGAGATTGTGGGGAGCTTTGTCCTCCTTGTGTCTCCAAGTATCCTTGCAAGGCTTTTTTTTTTTTTTTTTTTTTTTTTTTGGCGGTACTGGGGATCGAACTCAGGACCCTGCGCTTGCTAGGCAAGCGCTTATTCCACTGAGCTATATCCCCAGCCCCCAAGTATCTTCTCCTACATAATTCTAGTCTGTCAAAGCAATGGTGCTGCTAACTGGAAATTAAATTTGAGGCTGAGGTAAACTTTCCACTGTATCTTAAATCTGCCCCATCTCTTTCTTTTTGTGTTCAACCAACTTTATCTTATGAGGTTGTTAGCTGTAGGGGAAGAATTTTCAGGCATAGTGCTGAAGAAGCAGAATCCCAAGGGCCCAAGGACAAAGGGCGCAGGTTTGACCTTCAAGAGTAGAAGGGATATCAGCAAGAAAAAAGAACTCAAGCGGGACAATCTAGTGGAAGTGCAGAATGAAAAACTCCTCAGTAACAGGAAGAGCGAGCCCAGTGTGAAGGAGTAAGTCACAAGTCATGAAAGGGAGTAAGCGAAATAAGGCAGTCAATCACAGCTGGGTCACCCAGCAGTTCTCAGAGGCCAGTCTGTGGTTTATTTAATTGTGGGTGCTTAGCTTCCCTTTCTATATGAAGATTAGCAAAATCCTGAACACTACACAGTGTTGCTATAATTCCTCTGCATTCTGAAATAACATCACCTCATCCTATTGACAGCAAATCACCAAAGTCCTAATGTTGAAACACATTTATCACAAAAGAGCCGGTCATACAAGTTTTCTTAACGTTATATAAATAAAAATATGCCTATCACTATCTTCCCTCCTCTAACTCATTTCTTCCAGCACTGAAAAGCACAAATGTACAAAAACAAGTGTGTTTAGACCGATCTTAAATAAAATATAAAATGAAATTTTATTTGAAGTATTTTAGGAATTGTTACTACTACTATTATTGTTGTTGTTGCTGTAAGGCTTGGATTTGAACCTGGAGCCTCACAAATGCTAGGCAAGGTCTCTACCACTGAGGTACACTCCCAGCCCTTATATTATTGAGCCTTGTTCAAGAAGTAGATGTCGACAATATTCAGAATATAAGTATAAGGTTATGCTATTTCAATGTGGCAGCTACTAGTCACACTCATACTTGAATATTTAAATTTAAATAAAAATTTTTAGTTTCTCAGGCACACTAACCACTTCAAATGCCAATTTCCATATGTGGATAATTGCTACTATATCAGATAGGGCACGCATAGAATATTTCCATCATCAAAAATATTCTATGGCACACTGTTGGTTCCCACACCCATTATCTGGAGGGATTTAGCAACCATAAGTCTCAGTAAATCCTGTGCAATAAGCAATTAGACTCCTCCAGGCTACGAGAGACACAGGGAGAAAGATTTTCAAAGGACAATAAAGCTACGGGGGAAAAGCTATACAAGAACAGTGAGAACAACACTGAAAGTAGCTAATCAAGGTCAAGGCAAGCCTGATGCCATTTTATAATACTTTAGCCGTGTTTTCAACCTGCCTGTAGGTCTTTTCTCGGCCAGAATCTTTGTAAATTTGACTGCTTTTCTGAAAGCAACAAAAGGGGGATACTAATGTGGCCCCTTTTTATGTTTCTTCATCACTGAAAATGTAATAAATGCACCAGGAGAGAGTGTGTCCAATAGTTATAAAGAGGCTTGACTTGAAAGTCAAATATAAAAATGAACAATCACTTCCTCTTTCTAACGTCTAAGCAAAGCACAACACAACAACCGCAAAACCCCCCACGGCATCTCATGAGTGGGGCTGTAGCGAGGAAGGGGTGCAGACAGCCTGCAACAAAGCGTTTAGAGCCCAGTACCCTTAGTGCACCCCCAAATACAAGGCAGGCGTTTACCTGTTCCTTTAAGCAGCTGTTTTTCTTTGAACAGGAAATTTCCTTGGGTTTTATTGTGAGAATTTGAAAATCTATCAAAGATAGGAATTGAAAACACTTAATAACTCTTTTTTGATTTCTACAACCCCCCCACCCATGACCCCAGTGTCACTCGTGAGTCTCTGCCCAGTGTAGCTGCAGTCTATGCAATGCATTCCTTTTCAGCATATTTAGTAGTTCAAACCAAAAAGGTAAAGTAAAATAATGTTTTGAGGAATAATTTCCACATCCACATCCACATCCACGTACCAAAGCACTGGCCTCACTGGGAGTTGTGCCTTTAGTTTTGCTTAACCTTAACTTTTTAATATGACAGTACGACCAAGAGATTGCAACATCATCATGTATTTGATTAAAGATGCAGCCCCTTTATAGCACATTTCCAGTAAGATAAAATATTCAGTGGCATAATTTCTAGACAATAAATTTTCCACAGTATGACTTATAGCTGGCTCATCAGCCACAAAAGCTGAATAATAATCAAAGTTAACCTCCATATTTCTAAAACGAAGGCACTGGTGTTTCCAATCTTAATTCTTAGTCTGACATTGGTTAAAGAGGTGCTAATATCCCACGTTTTACAGTGCCATCAATATTGCAAATAAATGTATAACACAATGAAAATATTTATGCATGGTACTATCTAGAAAGATATAGTTAGGAAAAATATGGTAAAATATAAGTAACCTTGACAAATCAGTCTTCATTGGAATACTTTCCAGGCCTTGCCCAGAGACATAAATAATTCACAGAGCCTGGCACCAAGTACAAAGGAACAGCAGTTGTTATTAATTCATTCCTCTTTTGTTAACCAGAGTGTTATTCCTTCCTAATGAAACACATTGTGAACCATTTTCCTTTGCATCCCTGTGCCATTATCTGCAAGCTATTTCTTATCTATCTGTGTACAGCTAATCATAATATACTCAATCAAGGATGCATGTTTGTTTATAAGCTGTCCCACTGGCTTTCAAAATGCTAAATCATCATCAGATCACTATGATCCATTGGTGTTTGAAGAGTGATGCCACCTGGAAGTCTTAATACAGACTGACCGATCTATTAATAAAGTACACAGTTGTATGAACAATGTCCTTTACCAAAAGGTAGAAATTATTAACCTCATTGAAAAATTAAATTCCATTTTCAAAGTTAAAAAGAAACAATTTATTCCTTAGTAAAGTAAGTAAGAAAATGGATAGATACAACAGGAATCAATCAGCTTGGACCTTGTCCTAAAGATCTCTCATTAAAAATCAGAGCACTGTTCGGCTGAGTCAACTTTAAAGAAAGAAGGAAACGAATAGTTTGACCTGGCTGACATCTGTAAAGGCAGTTGATTTGTTCCATTTTCAAATAATAGCTAATGGTCTCATCTCTTTAACGTGTGACTATTTGTATAACTGATTCTTTTCTCTTATCCTTCAATCTGCTATTTAAAAATGTTCCAAAGTTTGAATATCTGCAGTGGAGTGGAGAAAATAGCAGGAAGTGTAAAGAACAAGGGGAGAAAACAGAACGAAAAAGAGATACTGTGTAGAGGTATAAAAAAGAACAAGAAAGAGAGAAAACTAGAGATTTGTGTGATGTAAGGTGCAGTTTGTGAGAGGGAAATAAGGGAGGTGATGACCCTTTTTAGATGCTGCGTGGGATATTACAATGGAATGAAAAAACGTGTCTGAGTGTGAAAAACCAACTTTGCCCATCATTAGCTGAGTGTCCTGGGGCAGAACCTCCCCGAGAATCATTTTCTTCCATTGTTAATTAGATAATGTACTAACTCTGTAAGGATATCCCTTGTAATTTTGTAAATGAGGTCACCTTTGTAGTCTCTAACAATAGGAGCTTAATAGATATTACTTTCCCTCGCCATTTAATTGGGAAAAAAACTTGTTTTCTCATTGTGCTGTGTAAAAATTCTCTGGGGTCTGCTCCTAGAAGTGGAATCACTAAGATAATTGAGGTTTACTACCAGTTCATTCACAGTTGCTTTATAACAGAGTCCACACCTACAAACAGTGCACAAAAGGTGCTATTCACCCTCTAAGTGTTTTGCTTATCTTATTTAATCTGCACAAATTTCTAATAGAAAACCTACTAGTCTTCTAATGTATGAATGAGAAAATAGGGGCATAGATAACTAAAGAATCTCCCAGATTTCACATAGCCAGTAGTGATGCAGCAGGGTCAAATCCAGGTGACCATATTCCAAGGTCTTTTTTGCATGATTATATTAGGCATAAAACCTCAACTCTGGCCAGATGGGGTAGCAAGAACCACAGATGTTTTTTCCACATCCTCTACTCCAAATCCTTCTACTCCATATTCTCTTAACAGAAACTAAGGTGCTTGGCCAGGTGTGATGGTGCACATCTGTAATCCCAGCACTCAGGAGGCTGAAGCAGAATGATCACCGCAAGTTCAAGGCCAGCCTGGGCTACATAGTGAATTTAAAACCAGTCTGAACTACAGAGAGAGACCCCATCTCAAAAATAAGAACAAAGCAAAGCAAAATAAATAAACAGACAAAAACATAAACAAGAAGTTAGTGTGCTTGCTGTGCAGAGATAATTGCCCAAGACATTTTCAGAAGGAATTTCATTACCTGTGGCTAGGCAAAAATTCTGAATAAACAAGATACACACCCAATGCTAGTCAAGACAACAATCGCTCTGTGACTATACATGTTAGCCAGATATTTTGTAGATGCATAAGAATTTATGTCTATGATTTGAAAGGACAAAACATATACTTCTCAGAAGCAGGAAAGAATATAAACAAATATTCAGTCATTTTTTTTTCACTCTAAAAGTACTACTGCTATTTTCTTTCCTGTTCTTCAGATGAAATCCATTTCTGAAAGTTATTGAACCAAGGGGAGATGCCATTTCAAGAGATTCCAAGCAGAGGAAAGGGTTGAGAAAAGCAATGAGAAAGTCTGCCTTACCAAGCACACTTTCTTTCTCCTGAGCTGGCAGTAGGCCATGTAATCTCTGTACAGAATTTAAAACTCATAAAATAAATATAAAAAAGTGAGCATTTTCTTCATTACCCCTACGCACTGACAAGTCTAAATAATGTTCGTGCTGCCGCCGTTTGGGACAGAGTGTAGAGAAAGAAGAGGGAGAAGACTGCAGGGAAAGGGGGCAAGTTCTTAGCAGATCTAGGACTAAGGGCATAAAGTGATAGCAAGTAGCACAGACAACGGACTAGGAGAAGCTCAGCGTCAGTGTCTCCTGAAGTCCCCCGCTCCTTTCTTCAGGAGCACTGTACCCAAATGCTGCAGCCTAATGTTAATTGTACTAAGAGGACTTGCAGGAGGGGTCCGTGTCCCCACGCTGGTATGTAAATACCTTCAGGAGAACGGAGCAGAAATAATGAGGTGACGAAAGATCCCACCAGGAGAGAAATTCAGTAAGTGCAGTGGAAGGCATCTAGGAATGCAAGTAATGAATGTGGAAAATATTTAAGGCTGAAAATCACAACTGAATACCTAGAGGGCCCAGAGCAGAAGACACAAATTGTGAAGAACTGAGAACCTGGTGTACCTGTGACTTCCTAACTTACCCAATACTCCTCACAAGCCAATTGCTCTCCTATGCACAAAGGGAGTGAGATACATCCACAATTTTTCTAAGAGAATTCTAAAATTTGAGTTTAAGTGGAAAAATCATCGATTTATTAAAAGCTGCGAAATAATAGAATAATTCAGACCCTTCTTTATTGCAACAGCTGATAATTAGGCCCTGGAAATTTCAGTAAATGCCCAAGATGCTCACGAGAAGGATCTGAAATGTACATGATGGATGCAAAGACTGCTATGTCATTGAGAAAGAAAAGATTGACCTACTAAAAGCAGATCTTAAAAACATTCATGTATTACTGTGAAATAACTGCTGAATCTTATTAAATAAATACATGAAGTGATCAGGACAATCCGTGGGTGAAGGTGACTTGAACTTGTCATTAAAGATAGATAAGCTCTCAGCAAGAAGAGATGACGGAGGAAGCAGAAAAAAGAAAGAAAAGGGAAATAAAGGTAAAAGGTTACTTCAGAAAATACAGTTCAGTTCAAGATATTTTAATCCACTATGATTGAAAAATTGTACACATTTACTGGATGAGAAGTGGTAAGAAAGAAAGAAGTAAAACTAGGAAGGTGGGTATGGTCGCACCGTAGAAGGCCTTGGCAGACAAGTTGAATGATTTGTACAAGGCTCAAAATGCATGTTGAACCCTTAAGAATTGTAAAGGTCAGTAACTATAAGTTTTCCCATTTATTAGTCATCTAAAATTTCCAAAAGTATTATCAACAATGGCAAATTTACAAAATAACTTACCAAAGTATGCCATAGTACTGGCATTTTCTGTCAAACTTTAAGCAACAACAGAAGGTTGTGATTAACGAAAATAACCTTACCTGCTCCAATGAATGATGATCATGTGGTTTCAGCTATACACAAGAAAATGTGAAAATTCTTTTATTAAGCAAGGGAGAAAAATCTACACATACATCTAGAGGGAAGAAATATGGCCCTATGGCTAGAGGACATATTTGTCACAAACACTAAGCGTTTATGGACCCCAAATGCTTTGCATTGGTTTTCAGAGTCCCTAATGCTCAATGTTTTTTCCTGCGGTGCAACATATGTAAGCTGCTTAAATCAGCTTCTGACATCACTTCAACTTCAAACTAGAGGCTCTGTCTGTGAGGCTTAGCAGATGGCAAAACCCATCCAGTTCTCTATGTGTGTTCAGCATAAGGTGCTCATATGCTGTCTTGGACCCAACTGGGCTGAAATCTTGCCTGGGAGAGAAATACGTAGTATTTAGTTTTATGGTGATGAGTCAGAATTCTAGCTACTTGAACAATGTCCTGCTTTTTTCTTTTACAAAGGCTGAGCAAACAGTCACAGTGATTTACCTGCCTTCTAACCAGGCTTAGGAAGAATGAAAGTCAATTAATTGTAATTTGGCTGTGAATAAATTTAAGTCTGGATAATTCAGGACCCTCTCATAGCTTTACAATTTATAATTTTGTTTTTTAAGACTCATTTTTGGATACCTCTTTGTGAAGTTCAGGCACAGAAGCGAAGATATTATTTCAATAGTAGTAAGAAGAGATCAGTACCTAAATACAGGTCAGAAAAAGTTGAACAAAGCATGAAAGAGCTAAGAATTCCAATTTGCAATTTATGATTAGAGACTGCAATTATTGCAGAACAATTATAATTCCCCAAACTGACATTCAAAGCTTCCCAATCTGGCTCAGTCTTTTTCCCAGACCCATTTCTGCATGCATACTACAATCATTCAACCTAGATTACTCACTGTTTTACTCAGAGTGTCCTGTCTTGCCTCATATTGCTCCCTCAGCATAGGCTGGCCTCTTTTCTGGGAAAGATTTTCCTTATTTGCAATTCATTTATAAATCTAGCAGGTTTAGAGTGTACAGTCCATGAGGGAGGTGAACACAATGGAGAGTGGAAAGAAGTAGTGACAGGGGAAATGGAGATTAGAGTTAAAAAACAACAAGGCCATGACATAAAGAATTTGAAGTTCATCTCCTAGGACATTGTTTCCTAAAGTGTCTATAGGTCAACCGCTTCTGATTACCTGGGAACCTTTTGAAAAAGCGTATTATTTTAAATTGCGTATCTGTGAGTGAGGCCCAAAAATGGCCTTTCAATTAAGATCAATTAAGTTTAGGCAATCAGTTAAGCTTACACACACACACACACACACACACACACACACACACACACCTGAAAGTTGGACTGCTACACACATTTAAGAATCGCAAACTTGAAAATGTAGATAGATTTATGTTGTTTTGAAAGATTATTCTGACAACAGCACAAAGTAGGAGACACAGGGCACGACGCTAAACACAGAGACCAACTACGAGATGAGTGCCGTGGTGACTATTATCTCTCTGGTGAAACTTTCCTCTTTTCTTGGCTTCCAACACCGAATACTTCTTGATTCTCTGGCTACATCTTGGATGCATTTCCAGATCTTTCATGCTTGTTGTCTTCTGCCTGCCTTGTCCTGGCTCTTGTTCATCCGGTTCCATGGACAGCGCTCTTCTCCTCCAGACTGTCTCTCTAATACCTCCTCCCATTCTTGTTTCTTCAGGCATTATAGACAAAGCCACAGATTTATAGCTGTTAGTCCTCAGATAGGACTTCTTTCTCTTAATGAGGTATTTTGACCTGGGGCCTAATAGGCATGTTCCAAACTCACACACTTTTCTGTCTCTATACCTTCCTCTCTTCCTTTAGTACGTATCTTACATATACAGAGGTAGCAAAATCCACCTGTTACCTTAAGCCAGAGACCTGAGAGTCTCACTTGAAATCTATTCCATCCTTCAAGCCACTCTTATACTCTTGGTTTTTGTACTATGTTCTACTAACAAATATCTTTTCAATCCATACCTTCCTCTACATCTCCATCCTCATATCTTTGGTCCAGACACACTACTTCCTTACCTACACTGCAATTTATCCCTTCCTCAGCCAATGAAAGGGCTACGTATCACAGGTCTGACAGAAACGGAAAAATTTCCCAAAAAAGTTAATAATGAGTGCCAAGTGCCCCTGTTGAAGGATAAGGTTTCATGCATTCAGTATTTATTTACTACATTATACATAGTTTTCTATAAAAGATTTCTAATTGGGCTATACAACAAATGGTAAACTAGACTGAGTTCAACACTATCAGGATATAATGTGAGCACTATGGGAATCACAAAGAAGCAACAGTAAGGGTGACTGCAGCTGCCTCATTCGGGCCAGGCCTCTCTCTTTCCCTGGTACAACACCATAGTGCTTTTTAGGGAGAGAATAAAGGAGATTCTGTGTACAATAGTGTGCACACAGACACACATATGTAAAATAGAAGTTATGGCCCCTTCCCTCTGCCTGTTGAGACTGAAAGTAATAACGGTGACAGATTTTAATGTGGTTTTAGAGTTCTAGAACACAGCTAAAGCAGTCTTAGAGTTGATGGGTTAACAGAAGACTCCTGGGGATGCGTAGATTTTCCTCACTTGAATTTCTCTCACTTAGAATTCTAAGCACTGAACTTGGAACAGAAGTACACAACTGAAGCCCCTGTGATAGAGAAATCCCGGAGACAGCCTGGCTCTTCCGCTCTCCAAGTGAGAAGGACATTCTAATGCGTTTCTTCTGTGTGGAATTTCAAGTGCTCTGTATTATTGGTGGAAACGACCCTGACAATGAATACAGTGATAACTGATGAGTGCTCTTTCTGCAGTCACTGCTACCCCTCCTGTGCCCAAGATTTGCCATTCCGTTTACTGCAGAGGTATGTGAAGTATACATTGTTATCTCCCTCAGCTTCTGGGATATAGATTCAGAGAGTTTAACAAATTTACAAAAAGTCACAAAGGTGACTTTTAGATCTGCGAGATGTGAGACTTAAATGTAAGTTTATGTAAATCAAAACGCATCTCTTTCCATGAGCTATAGGACTTGTGCTGTCTTATGGCCTCCTAATTGTTTTCATCTGATAACTTTGTGATAAAAATGTCAACAAGTTTCAACAGTGCATGTCCTATGTTCAATAACCCTTGGGAGGACAGGGTAGGTAGAGGGTAGATGTATCATCACAAGCTATTTTCCTTGAAATTAATTTCCTGTATGATTCACAGAAGGGTGTACCCAATATAAGGGTTATGCCTTTAGTGGTTTTGCATCCGACAATGATTGGTAATTAAAGACTTACTGGGAATTAATTTATTACATCACTTTCTAAGGTGGCTGTGAGCTGAGCTCTGAAATGGAATTAGGTTGTAAATTTCTGTCATTGAGCGATCGATATCCTTTTAGTACAAGTATCAAAAAGGTGGAAATTATAAATGTTGGCTAAGGCTAGGTTCTAGAAGTATTTTCTCTCTCTAAAATAACTGCCCTTAGGTCACAGTTTTCGGTGCTTTTTGCTTTGATTTTAGTATGCAATACACAGTTGATACATGGTCAGTGTTTTTGGTTGGGTATTTTATTCTAACTTAAAAACAAAACTGTGAAAAGAAGAGAAAAAAATTGGCTCCATTTTCTTTTCACACACTCAACACATGCTGTTAAAGGAAGATCTGCCCTGCAAGTATGAATCTGTTACAGATTCATCAAAAATGCCATTTGTAGTTTTTAGCATTCCTTCAGGCACAGATCCATGAACGAGGGTGTGCTGTGTGTCCTCTGTAAACAAAATATGTGCATATTGTTGCTTCTCTGAGATTCCCCAGCTTAGCTCTTTTCTTCTCCCTATGCCTTTCCTCTAATCCCTTTCTGCCTCACTTTTCCCTGTTTTTCTTTTGGTTTGTTTGTTTTGAACCCAGGACTTAACTTCGTGATAATTAAAAGAAACAATTGGGGGATTGCATCGTTAGCAGCAACAGAACGAGTACACTCAAAAATCCTTTACCCTCAGAAAACAACTAGACCATTAGCAAAAACATGTCATGATCAGTTTTTCAGCACCCTGAAATTAACAAAAACCTTGCAACAACTCAGGGAGCCACTATTCAAGAACCACTGCTAAACCTTCGTAAGATCGATGAGCTTTGTGTCCTTCTTGTCAGCCCCATCCTGCGCTCCCCACCTCTGTGACAGCAGCAAGACGGCAACCACAAGAAGGGTCCGAATGGGGTCAAAGCTTTTTCAAAGCTTCCTTCTCTGAGAGTTGTCATTATTTGACCTGGCGGGCACTTCCCTGGGAAAGTCTACTCTCACGATTATCTTCCTTTCACCTCAGACGCTCACCCGGTGAAAACAGTCTTTTCTCTGGAGCTGTTGGTCGAAAACAATCAGTGGTATTGTTTGATAGCGCGTTTCCTGGGGTGGGGTAATAGTCAAGGCAAAGAACAAGCTAATCGAGCAACTGAGAAGGAAAAGCTAGGACAGAGGATGGCAACAACAACAACAACAACAAAAAAAAAAAATACGGAGAAATTGGAGCTCTTATGTGTTCCTAGAAGAGTAAATGGTACAATAACCTTGAAACACAGCCTGGCAGTTCCTCAAATGGTAACACGACTTGCCACATGGTTGGTATTTATACATGGATGCTCATGACAGCCCCTCAAAGTAAAAATAGCCCCAAAGGTCCATCAATTGCTAAATAAACAAAATGTCATATATCTGTGTAGCAAAATATTGTTCAGCTCTACAAAGACATGGAGTACTGCTCTATGCTACAATATAGGTAAATCTGGAAAACATCATGGTAAGTGGTAGAAGCCAGACCTGAAAGGCTACATACTGTGTGATTCTATCACTATAAAAAGACTAGAGGGCAAAAATGGTAGAGACTGAAGGTGGATAATGAAGGGCTGGTAATTGAACTGCGTTGAGAGAAACCTTTGAGAGATACAAGGATTTGCAGATGATGAAATATTCTGGAATTAAATAGTGGAAATACATGGGCAACACTTTGACTATACTAAAAGCCACTGAATGAAATAGTATAAAAGGACAAATTTTATAATATGAAAACATCTGTCTAAAGTAAACAAACAACAACATACTATATGTAATTAAATTCTAACATGTGAAAAGTTGGAACAGACACACTGGGTTTTGCAACTGATTTGTTTGTACCAAGCTACTAAACACTCTGAGCTTCATTTCCTTTAAATATAAGATGAAGTTATGACTGTATAATCTTTTTCATCATGTTCTAATTATCCCCAACATTCTTTGACTTCTTATATTGAATCAACACTAGCATAAGCAACATCCTCACAAGTGAACCCAAGATTTAAAAACCATGTGACTATCTGAGTTCCAAAAAACTACTAACAATATTCTGTGATACATAGACATCATGCTGGGTAGATGGAACATATCGTTGAATAAAACACACCAAGATCCTGCCCTAAAGGAGATAATGCTCTTATTAAACATACTCTTCTTTCCTCCTGGCTCCACTCTAAATTTACTGCATACAGTAATAAACTTTTGAGAGTTTGATATCAGATAACTGAATTAACATTGCTTGTTTTCTAGGACAAATATTACACCATGGAATTGTAAGAGAAGATTATTACCTTTAGGAAAGCTTGATGGCAGGAATTAGATTTAATAAGTCAATAGTAGAACATCACCACCTTTGATCCAGATTTTTTTAAAAAATTCTGTAACTTTGAAGAGACTAGAATCTCCTGAGCCTGGCTAATAACATTTGGAATAGCACCTGTTGTGCTATATTTATTAACATATATTGCATAATAGAATTCAACACTAACCCAGTTGTGCTATAATTTTCAAAGCCTGTATTTTCCATCTGCTCCTTCTATGTAAATTGGGATTAATTTCTCAGCTTTGTCTGGAAAAATTCTTCATTACCATATCTCCATTATTTTATACACAGGACAGAATCAGCCTCTATTTTTGTGTGAACATTCTTTAAAAAGCAGGTCATGTGAAATTGCAATATAAAATTCTATTGTGGCAAAAAGAGAGAATAAGGCCCTCTTTATACTTAACTTTGTCTATAAAATCTGTTCTAAGTCTGTGTATAAAAATGTAAAATTCACTTGTGTGTTTCTTAGCTAAAGACTAATAAAGTTACTCTCCACAAATGAGGACAGGATGAGCTATGTAATCCGATACGGCTTTTCTTACCGTTTTGCCTGACTCTTCTTTTTTCCTTCCTTCTTTCACTTCCTCTTTCTTTCCTTTTAAATCAACTCAGTGCATCAAATGTTAGTGAAAGAAATGTGTCCTCATGACTGAGGGGTTGTTTTTAATGTCTAATATTCTTTTAGCTCAAAAATTCCATCAAGAACCTGGAAACATTAATTTTACATTCTTCACTTTATTGTGACCATTTTCCTTCTGATGTTTTTTATTTGAGAAGCATTTCCTGCAGAATAGAATGCTATTATGAGTTGGTACCAATCCATTCCTAAACAAAAAACATTGTATCAAATATAATATTTTTTAATTAAATTTGGATCACATTTCAAAAACCTAATGAAATTTAGAGAAGCTATGTTGCTGTTTATACATTTTTGCACAATTTCAAGAAGTATATGATGTCCAAAACCTATCCAAGGAATCACTAAGACACAAAACACCAACTCCAGAAGAGAAATACTTTAAAATTTTAAATAGGGCTCCTTTTACCCCTTCCACTGCCCCATGCTTTCTTCTCTCATTGGAAAAATATAAAATTTACAGAAAATAAAGACTAATGGCCCATAACCATACAGAAAATGGTTCTCATAAAAATTAATAAAAGAAACACACACTAAAACAAATATGAATGGTTGGATTGTTTTATTAATCAGTAAAATTCATCAAGGATGCAAAAATTAGGTATTCATGTTGCTGAGAGGATTGTAAATTTGTGCATCTCTTTTGGGGTAGCAGAATAAATTTTGAAAATGTCATGTATCCTTTAATCTGAAAAAATGGCCTGAAAACATTACTGTCAGGTATTTGATGGGGAGTGTCAGATAGCTTATGAAAACTTATAAATTTTGCTAAACATCTTTTAAAGCACATAGAATTATGGGGGGAAAAAAGAAAATTCCCAAGTGACAGCAACAAAGCACTAGGGTGATTAAGTGATTCTGAGACTATAACTACCATGGAAATATTTAGTACTTTCAGCAACAAAGATGCTCAGAGTTTTATAACCAGCCCTAAGAGCAAGGTCCATGGATGGTGAAGGTTGGAAGTGCAACCAGTGTATAAATTTAGGACACTCTACATTTTTGATATTATGTTGGTTTTATGCATGTGCAAAATGCAAATTGTGAAGCTGGACAGGCTTCCACCCACATTTTAATGGAAGCTGAGGGAGAATGGACAAGTAGTTCCTGATAGGGAAGTCGTTAAAACTAGAGATGAAGCCAAAAATAGCGGGGGTGCAAAGGAGGTGGAGATGTCAGGAACATGGAATTTTTGCTGATGAAAGCTACAGGAAACAGGCCATGTGAATTGTAACCTTAGGTGTAGGGCCTTCCAAGCCCCTAGAACTCACATCACCACCATCTAACCTGGAGCCAGAATACAGAATTGCAGGACTTAATGTTGCCCCCTCTGAGTGTTTGTCTTGCACTGGTCCAATACTTTTCTCTCCCCCATCCCTCCCTTTTAGTATATTTACCCTGTCCCATGGTACCCTGTGATTATGTAACTTATTTTTTACTTTTACAGGTGTTTACAGCTAAGAGTTTTCCTTAAGGCTCACAAAAGACTTGGGTGTGGACTTTTGAAAAATACTTGAACTGTTGAGATTTGGGGAGAAGGGATTGTTGCGCTTACAGCTGTATTCAAGGTAGTTACATCAGCTTGGGTAGAATTTTGACCTTTGAGAATTAAGTATGTTTTAAGGAGATGAGTCCCCCCACCCCCAGTGGCAACAAGACTGAAAAGTATTTATTATCATCTCAGATGAAGTAGGGAAAGGAGAGAAGTAAAGAAGTTCAGACAGGGAGAATGTGTTGTTTCACTCTCTTGTTTTCTTTTTTTTTTTCTTTTCTCTTTTTTATTTTAAAAGTAAAAGAACAAAAACATATTAACAGACACAAAGTAGCATAAGAAATAGTACAATCAAAACTGATTTACAGACAAGGTGACAGGGACTCAACAATGGTTGTTGCTTTACCTATTGATAACTTCAAAGTGTATATTCATGAACACAGATACAGACATGCAAAATTCGTCGAACAATTAATCATCTCAACAACAGAAAAAAAAAAAAAAAAGAAACCAAAAAGCATTAACAAAGAGACACAAAGTAGTACAATAACAGTATGATCAGAATTGAATTATAGACAAAGCAACAGACAACCAACAATAGTTGCTGCATTGCATATAGACATCTTCAAAGCGTGTGCTCGGGATAACACATACAGACATACAAGATTGATTGAATAACCTCTCATCAACTATTCCTTAGCATTCAGTGACATAGTACAATAGTAAAACCATGTTAGCCCTCCTGCACATATGTATATACATATATACATACATACATTTTTGCCTCTTTCTTTTCTCCTGTCCCTCATCCCATCTATTCTTTGCTTTTGAACAGATTTCCTTCATGTCTTTTAGTTTATATTCCCACCCTCAGGTTGTTACACCAGTGACACAATATGTTGCCTGATCATGTACCGCTGATTTATTTCACTTATGAGTATGGTTTCCAATTTTGACCATTTGCCTACAAAGTTCCCAAAACTGTTTTTCTTTATAGTTGAATAATATTCCATTATATAAAAATGCCACAGTTTTTTAATCCAGTCTTCTGTGGATGGACATTTGGGTTGCTTCCACATTTTAGCTATTACATATTGCGCTGCTATAAACATGGGTGCACATAAAGCAGAGTGGTGTGATGTTTCAGATCTTCAGGGAAAATACCCAGAAGAGGAATAGCTGGTTTGAATGGAACCTCTAGACCTAGTTTGCTGAGAAATCTCCAAACTGCTCTCCACAGTGGTTGCACCAGTCTGCATTCCCACCAGAAGTGTAATAGAGTCCCTATTTCTCCACAGCCTCTCCAGCATTTGTTATTGGATGACTTTTTCATACTGGCCAGTCTTACTGGGGTGAGATGAAATCTCAGTGTTGTTTTTTTTTTGCATTTCTCAAATGACTAAGGATGTGGAACATTTTCTCATATATTTATTTGCCATTTGTATTTCTTTATCTGAGAAGTGTGTATTCATCTCAGATACTCATTTCTGGATTGGGTCTTTGAACTTGGACAGGTACATGTTTTTTAATTCTTTGTATGTTCTAGATAGAAGTCCTTTGTCTGAGGGACAGCCAGCTAGGATTTTTTCCCAATTTGTGGGTTTTCTTTTTACTTTGCTGGTGATTTCTTTAGATGTACAAAAACTTTTCAGTAGGATGAGGTCCCAATTATTGATTCTTTGAAGTGTTTTCCTTGCAGTTTCATTTTTGTTCATGAACTCTCTGCCTACTCCTATGTCTTCAAGATTTTTAC